>JAVQJG010217616.1:0-10688 GCA_036024015.1 Craterocephalus amniculus
TTCTGGGGTAAATGATGATGAGCATATTTGCTATTAAAAATCCAGCATAAAAAGTGCATTGGGTGGACATATTTGCATGTGTGTCCACAAACCAGCACTGGAAAGAACAGAAGCAAAGGCCTATACATTATTTCAAACTGACTGACTTTGGCACAAAAACGGACCAAACAGTTTTTATTTTGAACCTCTGGTTTTATCGTTATTCCTAAAAGTCCTGTATCAGCTCTGGTTAGCTGTCCCCTTGACATGTCTTGCAGTCAAGCGCTGATTGGTGGTGGTGGTGGTCACTAACTTACTCCAACAAAAAACAGGGAACAGTGGGAGCCATGTTTATTATACCGATAAAACAAACCAAAAATCAATCGCACATAAACCTCTGATCCAGGCAGTCTTTAGGTCACTCAGTTCATCTTGAAACTGACAGACATCTCTGAACAGACAGACCTTGGAGAAAAATTTCTTATTTAAACAGAGGAGCAAATATCAAAATAAGTGTTTCATAAAACACACATACACCTTTAAAGACCGGACTTTTTTCTAAGTGGTCAGAAAAAAGGCTTGACAAAGCCATTTATCTATCTATCTACCCTGCTCATCTGGGGGTCCGTCTACCTGCCACCAGTCATAATCTGCTACTAGGTGAGCATCACAGGGCAGGGTGTTAAAACTTTATTCAGGTATTTGGGTTCTGTTTGAGTGTAGGCCGTGCTTTTCTCTTTCCTTCTCTCTCTCTCTCTGAGACATAATTAGGAGTGTTAACTGGAACAGTGAGGTAATGGCACATAAATCCAACTGATCAATGGTTACAGAGACTAAATTACAGGGCAACCCTGGGCCATTATCCCCCCAAAGGACAACAGGAGACGCATTCCTGCACAGATGCAAAGGGGATTTCTGTTGTTTTTCAGCAATTGTTTCATTAATATGAACATGGAGAAAGCTGATTTGTTATGTTGCAATGCCATAAAATGATTTATGATTTCACTCAAAAGCACACCAAACTACAGTTTCTAAAAGGCTGCTAATCTGCGAAAATCCCTGCTGTTACAGCAATCTTTTTTCTTTTTTTTTGTAGTTAGTTTAGAGGCATTAAAGTTAAATATGAAAGCAGTGAGAATGGATGTAACTAATGCATGTGTTAAACTCTCAGACTGGGGGCAGCTTTCCTGTGACTCTACTTCTCATGCCCACTACAAAGTGAGTATATCTTACTGTTTTTTAAATATCAATGCTTAATGTTTAAGTTTTTAAACGGATTGAATTATTTTTCTATACCTTAAAAAACTGAAAAAGAAGTTTATAAAGACTGACAGTTCTGTCCAGTGTGTCGGAAAGCCCTAGGGTTTTATGGGGTCATTTCTAAAACACAGGTTTTAGCATAGCAGCTGCTGTTAAAATAATAACATATTTGGCAAGAAAGACACATGGCATGTTGTTAATGGTGTCAATGGGCAATTCCCTCATGTTTTCAAAGAGAAATCCCCTTTAAAACATGGGTCATCACCAACTGGGGTTTGGGACAATAATCTTACTCATGTCACAAAAACAACAATCCCCATGTCAGCAAGTGATGAAGGCGGATAAAGCATAATGACTGTAACTGACTTCCTAAAAAAAAAAGCCTGTGCTGCATGACTGCCGGATCTAAAGAGATGACAAGAGAAGTGGAGAAAAATATGAGAAATGAGAGGGATAAAGACATGATGTAAAGAATGAGATCTTGTCTTAGACTCGCTGTCTGTCACCTCTTATCCTTGCCGAACAAAAGGTGGCAGCCTCCTAAATGTGCTGCATTAGCCCTTTAGTTCCAGAGGGGGTAAGGTGACACCCTCCATGTATGTGGTCTGTTCAGCACACATCTGTCAGGGCCTTAGGGGGTTGGCCCGGGAGGTGGGAGGGCTAGTGAGAAGAAGAGGCACAAGGAAGATGCAGTGCAGAAGCTTGAGAAAAAGGGTGTGTGTTTGTATTTAAAACCCCTGCTGGGACAGAAAGAGACTAATACCCTGTATTTACTGTGGAAGAATTAGACCTATTGTATGATACTGTTTAGACCGGCTGATCAGACCCCACTTTGCTTCTTCGTAACTGTCACTCAATCAAAAAAGCAGATATAAACAGACAGAAACAAAATCATGACACCAACAGCAAAGACAGACTCCAACTGACATGCCTCCCCCCCCATCCACCCCTACACACACACACACACACACACACACACACACACACAGACACACGCACACCCATACACACACACTCTATAGGAAGGTTGGTGTAAGACTAAGTGCAGCCGCCATGCAAACAGTTTAAGTTGAGCTCTTTCATAATTTTTTCTGATTTACTCTAATGATCATTAAAATGCAAATTAAAGACAACGGCATATGAAATATTTAAAGAGACACTTTTAAATTTGTAAATATGGTAAATGAAAGATTGATTTTTTTAAAACTAGGAAAATGGGTTTTTGCTTGTTTTTTAAATTTCAAACAGTATTAATGATTGATCTGTTAGAAGTGTTGCAGATGTTTCAATACAAAGAAGGCAATTTTATCTAAAGCTGCATAAGTAATTCACATTAGGAGTGACAATATTTTAACCTATAATATGTCAGTGTATTTGATAGTGTAGGACTTTGCACGTAGACTTTTATTGAAATTTATCACACATGAACTCTAGAATGACAGAGAATATCATTCACCTATTTAACTAAAATAAGAAAAGTTCCCTTCTTACAAACCCCAGCTAGGTGTCAAACCAAAAGGGGGAGTTAATTCAGACCAGTGAGCCCTTCTTGGCCCTTCCAAGTTCAAGCCTCTGATGAGATCTTAAGGATTGTTTGTTTTGTTGCTGTCAAAGGTTCAAACAGGGAGAAGAAGAAGGTTTTGATGACCCTTGGCCCTCAGATCCTAAGTGGGTGTTCTGCAAACACTCCCTATTGACATGTGGATAAGTAGAAACCCGCTGCACAGTACTTGTGTTCATTTGAGTGGAAATGGACACTGCTATGAAAAGAGTGGCTGAAAAGAAAGGAGCATAATACATAAAGTAAGGCTATACATGGAACTATGAATTAAAGAAAGCATCTCCTTCTGTGCATGTTGTGGTTTTGAAAATAAAAAGGCTGCTGAAGCATCCTTGATGTGAGTATTCAATATGCTTCAAGAAGTGTGCAGGTGAATGAAGGTATCGAAAATACACAGCAAAGGAACTATATATGATAAAACTGCACTTGCAGGAAAAATCAAAGAAGATCTAGAAACATTGAAGACATACAGGAACATTTAAGTATAGCAGAGAATTTATACTGTGCAACTAAAACCAGCTGAACCTTGTCAAATAAATGAAATGTGACAAATTTAACATACTACTGAACTGAACATTAAAACCTTTTAAAGACTTAAAGAATGAGTTATTAAATAATGTATGATGTGCAAAAACTTCTCATATTAACCGTGATTAATTATCCTCCCGACAATACTGATTTTACAAGGAATTTTAGGTATTATTATTATTTCTACTAAAACATATTTGTTTCACTAAGATGAGAGCAGCAGTGGAGCTCCTTTGAAAGCTACAGAATGACCAAAGTTCTAAATGAAAACTGAAAAATGATCTTGTTCTTGTGGAAATTAATAAGTAAGTCTGTCTTAGAAAACATGGGGTGTACTGTGTGTGTTTGTGTGTGTGTGTTTAATATGTAGGCCAAGCAGGAAGTGACCCATAAACATATCCATCCAATTCTTTCATTGGAGGCCAGTGTTGCCCTTCTCATCGCTCTTCATCCTCCTCCACACACAGACACACACACACACGCACGCACGCACACACACTCTCAAAGCCCCCAGTGAGTGCTAAGCAGGCCAGCGGGCCAGCCGAGGGGGCTCATTACAGGTCCACAGAGCCCCCAAACACAAAGGCCTGAGCCGCTTGAGCCATGGGATGATCTGCTCTCTACTGACTAGAGAGAGTCCATAGACGGACAAAAGGAGGGAGAGGGAGGGAGGGGATGGGAGAGAAAGAGGTGGAAGAGAGCGGAGGAGAGGAGAGGAGAGCCGCAGGCTTTAAGGATGTCAGGAGACCCCGAGAGAGAAAGCCTGGCGGGCACTCAGAGAGGAATGGAGGGAAGAAGGAGGAGGAGGAGGCTTAAGCTCCTCGGCTACGTCAGGACATTAACATTCACACAACCTCCCAACATCTGCTGCTTCCTTCTTGTCCTCCATCCATATCTCCTTCTGCCTTCTAACAACAGGGAAACAAAAACAGTAAGACTGTGAAAGAAAGTGATAGGGCCAACAGAAAATTGTGAGAGTAAAAAGGGATTTATGACAGATGACGAGAGAAGATTTGACACCAACTTGCTCAGCATCTGTAGGTTCAGAAAACTTAATTAAAACAACCCTAATTGTTACGTAATACAAACATGACTTAAATTAGTAAGAAAGCTGAAGGAGAAAAGAAGACTGGGATAAAGCAAAACAAAAAGACCAGGTACTAAAGTCAAACTGCTTTATTTAAGTTAAACTCTGTTCTCCATTTGGGTTTCATTGGAGGGCTTTGTAAGTGGCATAATCATGAGCATCCGTAGGCCTGAACAGACCATTAAGGGTTGACAGTCTCTGACTGAGCCATAAACCTGTTCTTTTGGATGCCTCCATGAGGGAGAGGAAAACCAGAAACATGTCCAGTACATTAAGCCCTCTCCTTTAGTCCTGTGTCTGGCCCTGGGCCTGCCTCCACATCAGTCTGGCTTTATGCACTCAAAGCCACATGCTAAACTTCACGAGGTTTCACCACCATTAGATGAACATTATCCCTCAGGTGGCTGGATAAGGAGTGCAAGGTGTCTCACAGCCATAACTATACATATTGAATCAAGGGAAAACACTACTTTTAAACTTGACTGTAACACAGAGGCTAAACTGTCCTTTAAAAAAGGAAACTATTCCCGATACCTTCGCGTAAACTATTTCAGATTGAATATAATGTATAATGAAGTATATTTCGCACAAACTTCATCTCAGTAAAATCACATCAAGGGATGGCAGTATTGTTCTATGGCCTCCAGTATGGCTGAACAAGTCTTAAGTGAGGTAAGTATGTAGCTGGCGGGTGCTTTATAGATGATGTATAGATGGCTGGTCCTTTCATATATTTCCTGTGGTGAAATTAGAGCCCTGTTCTGAAGTGCTCTGTGTATGTGTGTGTGTATGACTGTAAACATGAAGACATCTTTCTCCACAGTCAATCTCTGCCTGTCACATCTGGCTCGCAACTCTACCCCTCGAATACACACTGGAATATATACACCATGTGCATGGTGACATCTATGACTTATGTACTGGGAGGAGTGTTTGAAATTAAGCTGCAGTGAATATGGGCCCAGGAGCACTCAAAGTGGAGAGTGTACAGTTGTGTGTGTGTTTGAGATGGAGGGGTGCTGTGAGTCTGTGTGCGTGGGAAAACAGATATAATAAACAGCCAGGTCCAGAGTATTGGCCATATCTCCAAATTTCATGGAAGCCGCAACAAAACGTGCTTTAAAAAAAAATCCTTGCATTATATCCAATATGTAAGTTTAAGTGGTTTTATAATGTGATTGAAAAACGTGCCGTCTGAGTACTGGTACAGCTCTCATGGTTGAAGAGATATAAAGATCTTAGGAAAATCGGCATAATAAAGCTACACATACACTACCTCAAACTACAGGCCCATTTATGGTTGGTGCAGATGTTCGGATATGCAGAAGGACGGACAGTTTTGTTTTAAACCCGTGCTGTTTAGTGTATTTTCAAGGCCCTTGTGGATCCGCTGCTTGATATGCAAACTCGATACCACCAACGACTGATCAGACGTGTGAACATCGAAAGGAACAAGAGGGAGGAAGAAGAAGCAAACGAGGAACACAACTGTAAAGATGGCGGCAACTTTTGAAGGAAGGCTTTGTCAGTGTGCCGGATGTGTTGACTGGTTGCAAATGACTTTATAGCAGAGCATTAGCCACCAACTGGTGTCTGAAACTGATGTCAGAACATGGGGGTGAACTCTGATCTCAGAGCTGCCAGCTAGTGGATAAATGGCAACGTAAAATACACATGGAAGTATGAACAGCGCGACAATGTGAAGTGAGCCACACAAATAAAAATGAAAGCATTGTTATTGTAATTATTACTATTATTATTCACTTACCTGCAGCCTGAAGGACCAAATGCATCCGGACCTTAGCCTGCTCTGCTGGAGTCTGCAGGAAAGTAACAAAGATTACATTAGGAAACTATATTAATAGTGACACAAATAGCTGGTTGGTCAGTATTTGTTGTTTGAGAGCATGTTAAGCACAAACTAACAGGACAAATTATTACAGGAGATGCAGCAAACAGCAATGAACATTGTTGCAAATGCATTTGTAGAAGTTTTCCTTTCATAGAAGAATAGTCCGGAATGTACCTTCATCACAACAGAGCCATTTTATTGCTGGTTGCAGCATTGTTTACAAATATAAAAAGGATGTCATGACTAATTTCAACTACTAAGAGGAAGTGCTTCATTCAGAGTTTAACGTTAAAGGATTTACAATTTTTTAAAGAGTTGCAAAGCCATGCAACTCTTTAATATCACTTCGAACCTCAAACAAGTAGAACCTAAAACTCCTTGTTACTCTCAGATGGGTTCACATCTGTAATATGGCTATTAGTCATAGCCAAACCATGTTTATTAATTATTTTTAACAAATGGCCACAGATAGGGAAAGGTTAATATTCCTCTTCTTTGCTGTCGATTATTACAAAAAACTTAAGGATTACAAAGCCTAGGCACATGGCAGAGTCTGAAACATGTAAGAATAACAGTCCATTATATCTCCATTGTGTTTGTCAGAATACAAATAAATCTAAAGGTCTAAACCAGGTGGATTGTAGTGGTCAATACTGAAATGACTTGCTGGGTTGTGTGATCACAACTAAATTTGTAAACAGTTTTAAGGTCCTTGGATAGTAAAGCCTCAAGTTATTCAGT
This sequence comes from Craterocephalus amniculus, assembly GCA_036024015.1. Lineage (NCBI taxonomy): Eukaryota > Metazoa > Chordata > Actinopteri > Atheriniformes > Atherinidae > Craterocephalus > Craterocephalus amniculus. The sequence continues at coordinate 7,009 of JAVQJG010217616.1, forward strand.
CGTGCATGGTAAATCATCCCGAGTCATCCCAAATTGCTCTCTAAAGGATTTACTTTGCCACACTGCAGTTTGTGAGATCACAAAGCACAGGACAGACAGCCACCACACTTACACAACGTCATCTATGTGATCTAGCGCTAAAACAGCTGTGTCCCTTAGGCTAAAATATATTTTACCCATGATAATCTTTAGCTGCCACTATTAGAGTGAATGTTCCCGTAAAATGTCCTCATAGAGCGCCAAGGGACAACTTCACCGAGTTACAAGTCTCGTCATCTGTAAAAAGCCCTGCTGGTGTGGAAAAAAAAAAAAAAAAGAAAGGAAGAAAGTAAAAACAGAGAGCAACATCTCTGACACACCAGGGAGAATCAATGAGGAAGAGATGAAGAGAAATTTAGAGACAAAGAACGAGGGAGAGAGAAGTGAGAGGGGAAGAGAGAAAACAAAAGCTGCTGTAACAAGTCTTTGGAGAGTTGGATAAGAGGGCACAGAGAGCACATTTTACAAAGATCACAGCCAAAGACTCAACATATTCCCCTTCCTATTGTGTGTGTGTGCGTGTGTGTGTGTGTGTGTGTGTGTACACGCGCTTCTGTGTGCACATCAGAAACATTTAGCGGGCATGAACGAGGGAGGGCCGTGTGCTTTGACAGCTGTATTGGGAGGCGCAGCCCTTTTTTCCTGACATGCCTTCAAAAGGGCCTTGCTGTAATTCCAATATCATTGCTATTAGATTTGAGGATCTTAATTGTCAAGAAAGAATGATGGCTACGACAGGGCACGGAGCTATAAAAGACAAGCACAGTGCAGATTGCTCTCGTAGGTTTTTTAGAGCTGCCGTGGCAAAGCGGCCCTCGTTACCATGCAGCGGCGGAGGCTGTGTGTAGGATTAGAGAGAAATTAAATGCTAATGGAGACGGGATCTGAATCTGCTGCCTGGGAGCATCATTTAGTCGACAGGGCCGGGGCGTCGCTGACAGGCAGCCATTCCTCCCACCTCCTCCTCCTCACCCGGCTCTGCCTGGAACCGTTCCATCTCCTGACTCCCCACCCCACGCGCAGCAAAAAAAATCTGATTTATCAAACTGTAAACTTGTCACTTTGTAAAAACGTCACTTTTCGGTGGCAGTCGGGGAAATATAATGACCCTCTTTAGTGTAGTGATGTCAGGGTTCTGTATCGTAGATGGAACGCGCATCAAGGTACTGCACAGACTGAGGCGCACTTAGTGCAACCTGGAAGTAAGTGCATGTGTGTGCATGTGAGTATGTGCGCGTCCCTGTCAGCATACTGCTTGATAATTTAAATTACCGATTTGCATTTTGAGAACATGAAGAACTCCTTTAGTCATAATTAAGACTTTTGCAGGTTAGTTTTTTATTTCTTGGGAGTGTATTTCTGCAGATACAGAAATAGTTTTACAGCAGAGATTGAATGCCACAAAACAAAATTGACAGGGCAAGATTTAAACCCAGTTTAATGGTGTTGGGCTTAGCCTGCTGAACAATTACAATGACACAGAAATCAGTCTTGGAACAATCAGTCACTTGAAGCAATAACGCACCACATGCATGCTGCTGTGCAATCATTTTAGTTACAGTTTATTACGACGCCCAATCTGTAATTACATTAGCATTTGTTTACATTGGCCTTGAGGCGTATTTAAGTCCACGTATTGTAAATGCAAACACATACTCACACAAACACGCTCCTGCCAGTTCCTCGAGCGGTAACAAAATATCAAATCGTGCTGCTGCTCTGCTACTGTACACTGACTTTCAGGTATGAATTCCCAAGCATCTTGTTTTTCTTACATTCACCAGTAAAGTCAAGGCAACTGTTCTCTAATAAAAATAAACAATGACTAAATTCTAGCTGGAGTGGTACAACATGTTTGGCAGTTTCAGGAGAAGCAAAAACAGAATATTGTGAATCTTGGTATGATCTTGTGTTTATCTACTATTTCACAAACAGAGAAAGAAAATGTTTTTAGAAATAGAAAAAATATATTTTTCCTGTTCACAGGTATTAAATAAAGCTGAATGGATAAACTGAAAATTTATTATAAAAATAAATGAAAGGTACTTAAAAGTTAGCACACTAATAGGCAAACATTACCACACATTACATGTTTTTTATTTTCCAACAAAGTATATTTTCACTGTTATTTATAAATGCCTGCTCCCTCTCTGCGCACTTCATTAGGAAACATTTAAAAGGCGTTAATTGTGCTCCCCAGAGGCAAATCTGTGTTCCCCCCACTGGGAGAGAGGCACCCACAGCATCTGAAGGAGCTTTGACTCTCAATTAGAAACGCGCCGTGCTGACGTATGCAAACAAACACAAGACACCAGGGGAAGACATTGTTGGTGTGTGTGTGCATGTCAGGAGGTAAAGTGACTTAAATGAGAAGTGCTTTCCTAGCAGAGGCTTTATATTACCACACTGTGTGGAAAACGGGGAAAGACAGAAAAAGAGCTCCTTATTTTTCTTCGGAGCTCGGGAAATGTAAAAGACAAAAAAGGGGGAAAACGAGGAAGACGAAAGACAAGAAAGGACTAATAGAGGCAGCATTCAACAGGCAAAAGCCAAAAGACTTCTTCATTTATTGGTGTTATGTTACAAAGCAATTCATATGGTAAATGGGCTCCATGGTCTCCACTTACATAGTGTAATGCTTTCAACCTAAGAGGAGAATCAAGCACTTTGAAATAACTGATTCACTGATACACATGTACAAACACACGCAAATACTTGTGTTTGAGAAAAAAAGACCCACTAGAAGCTTTACAGCACCCTTACAGGTACAAATGAAGATCAAACAGAACAACAGCTTGCAATATGTCAGATCACATTAAAGCTGAAAGTGTCCAAACTTGACCTCATTTACACAACGATTCCACAGAAAAACGCAAATCTTTGTCATTTGTGTATTTGAAGAAAAAAATAAGCATTAACACAACAACAGAATAATAATTACTTTCATGCAGGGGACATTGCATAGTCCAGAAATTATGTAGTGCGCATGCAAGGGCTCTAAACTTTGCAACAACACCCAGGTGCCCATCACATCCTCATAAGACTGGGAAACACAACACAACAGAAAAGTTATCTGTCGCATGTAACCTCCACGTCTTCACTAATGACATAAATACTCTACCAGTCACAGGTTTCACTTCATTAGACCAAGTAAATAAAGAAAATGCTGCAGGGAAAACCACAAAATCCGCCACTGTTGTGGTCTTTGCGCGAAAGTCCAAGATGATGTGAAAGATGCCATTGTGGCCTAAACGCTTCAGGTCCAGTTTACAGTGACAGGACTTGCCATATGTCGCAAGAAAGTCTCACTCAAAAGGCAGTTATCAAATCTTTTGTGTTTGCTGTCTCAGCATTGTGGTATAAAAACCGCGACAATCTTCTGATTAGCAAATGAGTGGAATAGGAGAAGGACGCCCTGATTCTGAATGTATGAATGAAGTGCATGGGTTTATGCAGAGGTGGGTAGTAACGAGCTACATTTACTCCGTTACATTTACTTAAGTACATTTTTGAAAAAAATGAACTTGTGTGAGTAGATTTATTTTGGAATACTTTTACTTTTACTTGAGTAAATCTGTGATTATTTTTTTGTACTTTTACTCCGTTACAATCAATATTAGGCAAATGAGTACGGTATTTCT
>JAVQJG010217623.1:0-11212 GCA_036024015.1 Craterocephalus amniculus
TCTTAAGGCACTAATTTACCTGTTGTTTTGTGTGTGCTCATTTCCGCACCACTGAGTACCTCCTCAACCGGCTTTTTGCTACAGTCCAAATTTGAGCTGTATAAAGGTAAATCCTCTCAATGTGTGTTGTCCAACAAAGGGCCCCAAACCTCCTAAATCCGCCACTGACTGTAGGTGACTGAAGCTGTCAGAGTTAACACATGAGGTGGAACCAGTCTCCTTTGACTTAATTGTCAACCTTTTCCACCATATGGTTTGTTACATAGACTTTTATTTAAAGTCATGATTGGAAAGTGGTGAGAAAACCAAGCTGAGACGCTTCTTTCTTTTCTTTGAGTAGAGACATATTCTCTACTCAGTGATGCTGTAAACAGCTGTTGAAGCATTTACATACAGTAAATATGGTTTGCCATATTAAAACCCAGTATCCTCACCATCTCTGGTTTCAGCATTGTGTGGTTGCAGGATAGATGAAAGCTGAAGCTTCTAGTCACCTGTGTGCACATACTGTACAGTACGTACTCCCAGTACCATGGGTTTAAAGAATGAAGTTCCTGATGTTCTGAATGTGCTTAACATGGAAAAGTTATCTATTAGTTTGTGTAATGGTTCCACTCGTTGTCTCAGGTCAAACCTGTAAAATATCTCTGTCTTTCCACTGTTGCTGTTCTTCTTTTATGTTGTTTTAACAACAAACAACTAACCTGTTGTGTAAACCAGACGGTATGTACAGTACCTGGTGTTTGTGTAGCCAGAGATTATGGCATAATCTTTGCAAAAGTCTCTTGTCTAGATGGAGTCCAGTTTAGCTTTAAAACTTTACTTTAAAGTTTTCTCAAGGTGGTTGTTGTTATCTATGTGGAAACCGGCATTGTTGGTAGTCATCAGACATGTATGCAACTGCCAGATAGGGCGATCATTTATTAGTATTAGGGTATAAGGGAAGTATAAGAATCAGACAAAGTTACAAGCTTTCTCTTACTTATCAAGGTTTTGTTTTGCTAGACTGAGTGCATGCCTGCCAAGGCTCAATGTTGGTTCCAATTGTTCGAGCGGGCTTCATCCACACTCATTTGAATTCTGAGCAGGACGAGCACAGTTTCCCAACAGTGATTTTCCCTCAAGCTGCTATGTGAATGCAGCTGTCTGTTCTACTTTAGACTTGTTGAGCCTCCCGCTTACCAGACAGCACACCATCAGCTGTAAACAAAACCACTAAAGCTAAAATTTTCCTCCCGTATTTTCCATATTCCCTTTTTTTTTACCTGTGAATTTTTGACACAATTAAACACACAAGCATGCACGTGTAGCAGCTGTAGGCTGAAAAGATTGTCCTTCACTCTTCCAGTTTGTTTCTAAGATTGGGTTTCCTGACTTCACTTCTCTAAATCGAAGATTAAATAACATGCAAGTAAAAACCAAGCAGCTCCAAACAAAATCATTGCAAATGGAGTGGGGGACTAAACATCTTTTATTTCTACTGGTTAATGGGTGGATACACTAATGAACATAATGCATGAAACTGCGATCTGCCGGTGCAAATGAAACAGGATGCCAATGCTAGTGCCTAACTGTAAATGTACAACTGAGCGGATAAGTGTCTCTGTGTTAGTCCTTTAAACAGGCAAAATTTGTATGTTTAAAATGTATTCTTTTAAAGGTAATTTACAACTTTTTAAGCCTTAATACAACAGCAAACAGTTGTTGTGAAAAGAAATAGCAATATAGTGGGGATTAACACAGCGTAGAGCTCGTCTCTGACCGTGTACTTTGCATTTTTAGTTTCATGTTATGGATCCAGCCGGCTAGCGGTGCGTGTTTGCAGAAGTTTTTCCTCAGTTTTTCCTCCTATGAATAAACCTGTAATCTTCCGTTAGAAAGACTCCCACAAAGAGAGGGATAACATTAAACTCCAAAATGATTTGTTTAATCCATATTAGAGAAATTAATGAGCTCACTGAAAGGCTGCAATTTAACGTTCACTGTTGGTTTTTGCTGTTTGTTTTGTCAATGGTATGACCATTTTAATCAGGTTAATCATTGAGATGCAGGGGTTATTTGCATTCCAGCCATATTATCTTGTTACTTTTGGTTGAACTAATAATTACATGCCTTTTAAATGTCTGGTTTTGGTTAGACTAAAGCAAAAAAACAAAAAAAAACAAAAAACAAATTATCCAGTGTACATATTTTAGATTGGCAACATTGGTAATAATGCCATACTTTGAGTAGATTTCCCCTTTTGGGAAAATGATTGCACTATGTTGTGTTGCATAATACCTGTGTGGTTTGTTTACACTATTCAAACAAGAAAGAGATGGAAATGTGAACTGATCTTTGTTTTTATAATCTTCACACTCTTCCGTTGCCATCAAAGCGTCTACACATTCATTGCAGACCGATTGACAGCGCAAAACTTCCCTTAATGCAGCAAAGTAAACCGAGACAAAGACTTTACAACTAAAGAACGAGTTCTCAAAAACACTACCGAGGTACGGTTGAGAGGGATTACTTTAGTTTTTATTAACATTGCATTAATCTTCGAGCCAAAGCTTGCCCCGTTTATGTGAATCTTTTTGAACTGATGAATAAATACTGGAGACATTGAACACCAACAGCAATGTTGGGTTTGTTCGCTGTTTATTTTTTCAATGTGTGTGAGAGCGGGCGATGAAAGAGTTATAAGTGCTCAGCTGTAATGTCTGAAGACCTCGATAAGTTTCCCTCTGTCTTCTCCAGGAATACGGGTCATACAGCTTTTACTCTCTTATTCAATTTGTTTTATTCTTACATCTTTTTTTATCAGTTGCCCCACTCCTTTCCCCTTTCTCCTGAGGAGCTTTGGCCTCCTCAAAAAATTCAGTTTCCACTTCAGCAGCCCAGATAATTCGAAAACCAAGAGGATTTTCTGGAGAACAATTTGATGATCAAAGGAAGTTCTCGCTCAGAAGGGAAAAGGGATACTCTGAAGTAGCTCTCCCTCTGTGTTCTATCATTATGTTATCACCTTCCATTCCTGAAGAAACCACTATTAATGTAGGTTCACTCAAATTTAGGTAATCATAGGCATGGGAGAGAGAGAGGAGGAGATGGAGAGGAAATGGAATTTCAGTTCTCAAACTGGAAGTTTTGCACAAAATGAACTCTAAGCAGTCCCTATAAAAAAAGAGAACTGCCCATTGTTTGAGCATTAACAGATGGAGACTGCATTCTCTGGACCGCTGATGTGTGACCAAGCTCGGACCGCAGCAATGTGCTTGCGAACGGAGCCGAAGGAATTGCCTTCTCTCGAGAAATACACATTTGCACAAAGGTGAATTTCACTTATCCGTCCTCTGACTGCTCACCGTCGTTCAAAACCCCTTACTCAGTCTAGCGCAAACTTAGAGACTTAAAATATCGCTTTATTTTCTTTTTATTTGGAAAAGGAGAAGGATAGAAATACCCCTGATCAAAAAAAGAAAAACCATTTGGTTCTGATAAGAAGAGGGACAAGTTGAGGGAATTTTATGTTTTGTACGTATGTGTCGACGGGGGAAAACAAAGAAATACTGTAGCTGTGAGTAAGGTCGGGATTTCTCCTTAATGGCCTGCTGGTAGTTGCAAGAGTCTTCCCTGTTTCAAAGTTTAAAAAGGAAGAAGAAGGTCATAGTCTAGGGATTTCTATATACATTGGAAGAGCTGACTTTCGTTGTTATAAAGGCAGAAGTGCAGTCGTGTATCTGGGAAGCAGTGGTGCATGGACTAACTGGAGGAGACAGAACCTTAAAGATCTCATTATAATGATCTCTTTGGCATCAGTTAGCTATCTTCGGGGATTCTGTGTGGCACAGAACAACACAGGTAAACTAAATACTACATTTTTCAGAGGCTTTAAGATAGTAAAGCATATTGACTTTGAACAGTCTTCTCATATGGATTGCTTTAATGTCTACGTAGCATGATGCTGTTTTGTACAAGGTTCCATATCAGTTTAACCAACCGAAATTTCACAGACTCAGTTTTTTTCTGGTAAAAAGTGGGTTTATACGATAGAAAAATCTTAAAATATTAAAGCAGTGAGGAAGATAATAATGAAATAGAACACATGTTTGCAGAGATAGAGTCAAAATGACTTTTTTAAAGATTATTGAGCAAGTATAAGAGCTGAAAAGACAGCTTGGGTTGTTTTTCTGTCCATTTCTTTCTTGCAATGAGAACAAATACATAGGGTGCATCAGTTGGATCAGTTCAACACTGTTGAAGTTATTTCATTGAGATTTTTGGCAGTTGCAGCCAAATAAATGAGTAAAAACACGACTCCAAATTTATTAAAAATGTCTTCCTAATATGTTTCATCCCTAGTTGATAACAAACTCTTCATTTGTGTTGTTTTAAGATTATAGGTTGTTTAATTTAGCAGTAAATGACCTGTAACCATTTCACATAGTTTTAAAGTTAAGAAATCACATGTTGGAGCAATAAATAAGTAAATACACATGCTCATTAAATTTTTTTCATTGTTATCATGGCCTTGCATATTTTTGCATAATTTGTCTGAAGCATTGTTTGTGCACACCTCAAGAAATTGACGCTTCATGTTCACAAGTTGGAACGTGTGAGTAACTGCTAGGGGCAGTGTAGTGATAAAATGGTCTAAGGACTTAAAGTTGTAAATATGGTAGAAAGTTTCTGAGACAAGACCCAACCTGTGTGTGTAAGGGAGCTGACAAACAATCTACGATACCTTTGCTTTGGCTTTTTTTCTGCCATGACCTCTAAATCAACCAAATACTAACCTCCCTTCTTGTTACCATGTTTACCGCTACAAATTCAACAATTCGTTGGTCTGAGTGAACATAAATTGGGTAAATTAGTAAGAATATTCTCTGCCTAAGAGTTTAAAACGGGAAACCTGAACTTGATGGCAAAATCTCTTTCTCTTGGGTTTTATTTTTTTTGAATCCAATAAAATAAGTTCTGTTGGAAAACCATGCTTTGGATGAAACATCCAAATCGAAACCACAACAAATTGAATATATGAAGAATCAACTAGTTTCTTTCAAAATCAGTGTTTTTTAGAATGTTATTAAGATCCCCTCAAAGACCTTGGAAATTTTCAGTAGTGGTAGGATAAAAGACAAATACATAATTTAATAACTGATAGTACAAACAACTAAATTAGGAATAATTCTTACAGGGGGACTCTGCCTAGATCATCTAAAATGGAAGACATAAGAAAAATAAGCACAAGCATGGTTTGTCCTACTTATCAGTCATGAAGAACCTTCTCCAAGCTGTTTATCTGCCTCTGACATTCTTCTGTCATAGTGACAGCTTGACAGCATCCTGCGGAGTCCCAAAGCACCTGCAAAGCAAACAGGCCTGACTCTACCTTCCCATCTTGGCAACAGTCCTCTCTTGATGTACACATCAACATCCACTGATTCCCGCAAACATACACTGGGTACTTCACGGCGCCCTCCCACCCCTCGTCACTGCCGACCAAGGTCAGCCTCTCAGCCCGGCTCTTCACACCATCTGTTTGAGCTGGTTGACATTTGGCCCCTGCCAGCACTGAAATCTCACCTCAAAGGAGGTCTGACATGTTTGCGTTCTGTGTTTCGTGTGTGTCAAGAGAGCAGATTTCAACTATATTTCATCTGAAAGGTAGGAATTAATATCTTCAGAAAAAATGCAAAGCATTGGTGATGTGAGGGGCAGTGATACATACTGAATCAGTTTTCAAAGTATTACCACTTTTGACTTTTAGTACCGCATGCAGACAGCTTATTACCTCCGCAGGCCAGGGAAAACTATGACTGTAACTGTTATAGATAGTCAGCCAAGAAGGCCTCAGTGGGAAGGACACATGGCGGTGCATGAAAAAGAAGGCAGGCGTTGTAGTGCCTCCTCCAGAAAGCTTCCAGAAGGGGGCAGCAGGTCTCTTAGATGTGTGTGAGCTAATGGAAAATGGAAAGTCACATTCACAGGTCATTTAATCTCTTTGTTTTGTCACGGGCTGGGCCTCTGGTGCCGTTTTCCTGCCTTACTCTTTCTCTCTCTCTCTCTCAAAAAAAAGGCAGGGATCCTTCCTGTTCAGGAAATTCTCATCTTCCTGCAAGAATTTATGCTTTCATGCACTTGTATGTCAGTCTTATAAGCTTGCAGCGATTCAAGGATTAATAGTATGTGTTCTCTGGAGATTCTTGGGAGATTAAGAGAGGAATTTAGATTTTTTTCCTGATGCATTCAACCATCATTTCAACTAACTTGAAAGTTTGATGTCTGCAGACATACTCATGTAGGTATATATATCTTTATATATGTCACCGTTTCCTTCCAACCAGTGCAGTATTTACCGTAAAACGATCATAAATCCCATTGCAGGGCTGCAGTGCCTATGATGGAAAAAGAAATGCCCTTTTGGTAATGAAGACAGGCAGTCAAAAACAGGCTTTGCATTTTCCGTATGCCAACAAGATTGTAGTAAAAAAGATTATGGATATATGAGACTAAAGCAAGGAGGATAAAAAAAGGGGCTGGTCTGCACTTCTACCCCTAATTCATCACCTGCCATCACACATGTCACATTTTTGCTTCCCAGCTGGAGCGCTTTCATGTAACATAATGCCAAATGACAGGCTGAGACCAGCGGTGAAGTTATGTGTTTTGTAGAGCTGAGGTAGAGAAAACTTTTTTCCTGGAAATAAAAGCAGTAGTTCGTCGTGTGCTTTTGAAATGGGAGGACAGCAAGGGGTCTTCAGAGGAGCAAGTGCACCAATGATCTGGGTGGGAACTATGAAAGACTTGTTTTATTTGTCTTGTGCCGCGTACCCCAACCCTTTTCAGTCTCTTTGCCTTGCCCTCCTCCTCTGCACCTTCAATCTTCTCCACACTCGTCTTTAGTTATGTAACTGTCAATATTGGATGCGCTCAAGGTTGCTCGGATGCTGCAGTTAATGGAACCAGTGGTAGGTCAAAGGCAAGAGAGGGATAGAAGAAAGTGAAGAGGCATCATTTTGTGCTGTTCCAGCAAGTCTTGGCAGAGGTGTCTTATATGAAGAGCTCGTCTGAGAGTAAACTACATATTCTGTAGCTCCTCAAAGGATAAAACAATAAATTAAATGATGAAACCAAGAAAAATAGAAGCAGCAGTTTTGAGGAATATGAATCACGCAACTGTGTTTGTACCACTTTGACTCCATCACTGCGAATTCTGTCGTACAAGCTGCTCTGACGAACCAGTCTTTAAGGGAGCTCAAGGCAATCATGTGTATTCTTATCAGCTTTAACCACTTGACAAATACTATTGATGCTGGAACTGGGTGACTGCAGCACTTTAGAACAGGGTGCACACTGCAGTGTGTAACATGCAGACATTGGTGTTGTCTGGGACGATCTGTGCTTGTGCAGCTCATGGATCAGAGATCTTATTCTCTGATAAATGGACGTAGATGTCTTTGTTACCCCCCTCACATTTCAGGAACCTTTTAATGGGACTATTAAGTTATGATTATAGCACAACGTGCATTACTGCCTTCATTTGTGCACATGGGTTTCTTTTAAAGGCACAAGGGGGCCAAAATGATAGCGTCTGTGATGATTTCATGCTGTGCAGTGCTCAGGTATTTTTCTGTTCATGTTCTTTAACCACAGCAGTCGCTAGCTACCTTGTTTGGGGAAAAAAACAGCTTTTTGCCAAATGGAGTTCTGATTTGTTTGTTTTTTATTTTGAGTTTTATAATGTGCTCAGCTCAGAGCTTTTGAGATGATCATAAACCCCCTGAAGGTTTATCATTTATAAGACTGCAAGCAGTATTAATCCTATGGTATGGCAGCTTCATAGTGTGGTGGTTGGAATTCATCAGGTCTGTTGCATCTTGATTATTAATGGCTTCTTTTATTTTAACTGAAAAGGGTGAAAAGAAGAAAACTAATGACTGACGACGTTACGGCTGACTGTTAACCTGTTTTATATCAACTGCTGGATATCAGCTGGAAGCATCGGTGACAGCTTTTAGCGATAAAAGCCAGTGGAAAACTGGAAGAGCAATACTTGTCAATGCGAAATCGTGTTTTTCCTTCTTGATAATTAATGCAGACCAAACGTATGTGGCTATGCCCCACACAGCAAGCTGGCTTTGCTGTATCAACTAACCTGCATCCACAGTGTTGATAAAGGTTTTCTGACTTACTTGTCCAGAAAAAGTTGGAAATTCTGCGTCCAATTTTGGTCCTTTTCCACTTAAAATATCCACTTTCATAAAAAGTATTTAATTTGACCATTTCATTACTTGTCTAGGTTTCTCTGGGAAGAGGTAGTAGTGAACGTGCCCTATTAGGAGTTCCTTCCAAATTTTTAATAACTATGTCTTGAAATAATTTCTACTAGGACTGCACAATTTATGGAACATTAGGCTTCATATTAGAAGACATGATTTACATATGACCTACACTGCAAGTAGTTGTCCCTATATATGTATCGTTAAAGGAGACGTGCCGTTTCAATGGTGTGCCTGTCAAGAAACAATGGCTAAGGAGAAAAGCACTTGGCTGTTTGGAATGATTTGGGTTACAAGAGAGCTGATGCACAACAAACACAAGTACTCTGCAAGACAATGCTAAATATTTGTGGCATCCAACAGAGGAAACAGCAAAACTCTGTTGCCTCCTACCACAAAGAGCTAAGCAAAAAGTTTCTATGTAAAATCTAGTGTTGGCTAAAGCAATAGTCACTAAAGTTAAGTCAAACAAAAACTATAAAGTTAATCAGACCATCTGTGCATTGGAGTTTTGTGAATAAAGTGATGATGAAACATCAAGTGGCATCATATTTTATTCATCTTAAATCATTGTCATAGCAACTTTCAACAGCCAATGTTTCATTGGCTGCAAGGAGAACCGTCGTCATAGTTTCATAGTTGAATACTATAGCATGAATCACATCACATTTTAAATGAATTACAGTCTTTTCTTATAACTTTAAGTGTTCTGGAGGTGCTTCTTTGGACAAAAAAAAGCCTTAGAGATTGAACATAAAGACACTCTAGATATGTACTTACCTCTATCCATTTTTTGAAGCCAGTGAAAGTAGCAATTAAATCATCAATTCTTATAATTCTGTTTCTTTGTGTGTTTCTTTGTTTTAATCCATTTTACTTTGATTCATGAACTTTAGCACCAGATTTGTTTTCAGATAACAGTATGATATGAAGATGTTTCTAAAGTAAGGATAAAACTGAAATATGATGCAAAGCAGTCATTTGCTTTTTGTCACTGTTCTTTCCTTTTGCCTGCTTTATTGTGTATCTGGTAGATAACAAAACCTAAACTGCATCTGTTCGCAGATAAATTCCACAAATCACTTTTTTTTTTGTCTAAATATCAAGTCACATGAAATGCCCTGTGATACTGGACAGACCTCTGGCTCCTGAAAGAACATCTTGTTGTTGAGCCTCATCTCATTTGTGGGGGAAATTGTTGATGTGTTTTTGCGTTTCCATGGTGATCTTGTCGTACAGCACATAAGACAATAATGAAAGCTCTTAAAGGCCGGAGGGGCGCCGGAATAGTTCATGTCCTCAGCGTTTTCAGCTATTGCGCTGCTCGGAGGAGTTACACAACCTGACGTTTACTCTGAAAATGTTTCTTTTCCCCTATCATTTCAGAGCTTTTTGAGACCGGCAAAGATTGGGCTTGCTAGCAAAGGGATGACACACGGAATGACAAAACTCCTGTGTCTGTCTGTCAGGCTTGGTCTTTATCCCACTGACATTTGCTGGCTCAGGCTCATCCAGGCTCTGGAGAAGCCAGGGATAAGAGTCAGACACAGATGGCTTTTTCTCTTGCAGTTCTGTCTAGCACAAGATTCAGAAGACGGGGGTGGGGGGGTGGGGGGGAGAAATCCAAACCCTCATCCGGTTTCTTCTAACTCTCAGAAATATAATTGAGACTTTGCACACCATAATGGTTTTTGTAACATGCAGCAGTGTTTTTTACTCCCTGTCTGTGCTGACCCATCCTACTGGTGATTAAGACTTGATAGGGCCGTGACATCAGCGGCGATGCTTCTTGTTCTCCGAGTGAGTCAAAAGAACAATGCAAGACTGCCTGGTGCCATTTAAAACTGATGAGCCGAAGCCAGCATGAAGGAGGAGAGGGGAGGTGTAGGTGTTAAATTGATTGGCGAGAGAAAAAAAAGAAAAAGCATCTGCTTCGCAATGGCTTAACAGTTGCCTCAGAAGCACGCCTGCTATTGTTTTCAAACAAGAATACCCACTTCTGTGTGCCGAGGACTGTCGCCTTCAGAAAAATGTGTGAGGGATTGAAACTGTTGCATAAGAAATATTGAGAGACATTTTTTTTTTTAATGCAGCTTTCCAAGACCTTGATCCATTTTCTTTTTTCTTTTATTGCTTGCTGTACGCTTTCTGTTCTTCAGGCAGTACAGAGTTAATACGTGGGTAGAGAACAAAAGACAGAGGATGTGGCGTTAGAGTCAGAAGCTGATCCAATGACAGCGAGGCGAGAGGAGTCCCAGGTGTAGTCATGACTCAAGTAGCACTCCAAGATGCGGGGTTGTGATTGAGGGGGTGCAAGGAGTAAAAAAGAAGCGTGGGACCATCATGCGAGCTTGCTTCCTGTGTGACAAGATGCCTTCTGTGTGCATACTCCCTGACAGCCGGAAAAGCAAAGAGACAGGACACCTGACCCCTCTGACCTCCACCAGAGTGAGAGCAGACTCAGATCCGTGTTGTGGAACAGCAGTGGCATGACAGTGCACCTCCACAAAGTTTGGTCAAACATCAGCTTGAAGTAAAGTGGTACTTCTGAAAAACAGTGTCGCACAATGCACAACATTCAAGAACAAAAGCATGGGATTAAAGAATTCAGTGAAAAATACAGTGAAGAGTCATTATTTAAAAGCAGTTGAAAAGCACCAAACATCTATAAAATGTCTTTGAGCGAAGTCGGATTCTGTTGGCCTGACACACAGAAGATGGCTTCCATGACCTGTTAGGTCATCGTAAGCAATGGACTCAGACTTTTGTATAGCTGTTCTGTTTGCAAATCTGCAGTTGCAGTTATGATGACAGAACAGGTTGTGGTTTAGGCTTTTTTTGCAGACACTACTTATAATGAAGCTGCAGATTATGTCTTATCATTATGTCTTAGTTTTGGCGTGACGCTCTTTCTCTGCCAATGGGGTTTTCTAATCGGTCAGTAAGAG
>JAVQJG010217642.1:0-19377 GCA_036024015.1 Craterocephalus amniculus
GTGTGTGTGTGTGTGTGTGTGTGTGTGTGTGTGTGTGTGTGTGTGTGTGTGTGTGTGTGTGTGTGTGTGTGTGTGTGTGTGTGTGTGTGTGTGTGTGTGTGTGTGTGTGTGTTGCTGAATGGATCTGTTTCAAAGTGCGTCAGCCTCTGCTTTGTAAGCCTGTCTATGCGCAGCTGTCTTTTCTCCGTCACACGGTGATTTTACCTGACATAGGATCAGTCTATTTGACATTAATCCCATCTATCTCTCATCATGTTTCCTTCTCTGCCTTGTTGTCTTATCTCCGTGTTATTATGCATTATGTGCTTGTGTCCCTGCAGCCACAGCATGTCCACCGGGCTTGGAGTTTCTTCTGGCGTGCTGTTGCTTGAGCCTGGATGTGTTCCTGCCGGCGCCACTGCACAGCGTGCTCCTTGATAAGGTTTCTGCGAGGGCTGATAGGGTTGTTGATCAAACAAATGTCTGAGCAGTCACTTGGCCGGAGGTTTTATTCCAGGTTTATTACTGGCAAAGCTTCCAACATTCAACAAAAATTAGCCACATATTAGAGGACGAAATTTTAGAAAAAGGGGTCGAACAAACCAACATGCAACAAGTCTGAGTAATCTGCTGGAAGAGATGTTTTTACTACGTCCACATCATCTTTTGAATCACTGAGTTATTGGTTGTGTGAGGGAGTGTGTGTTTGTAGCTGTGCATGAGTGCACAAGCACATATGTGTTTATCCGGTGTGCTTGCATGCATGCATTATGTCTGTATGATGTGATTACGGTATCTGCCTGCACTCCGGGTCGCTCCAAACCGCGCAGAAACAGACAGTCTAATCTTGTTGGTTGCTAGGAACTGGGAGAGCTGGGGAATGGATGAGGCAGACAATTCTGTAACCCCATCAAATAGCTCACCACCACATTGAGCCAGACTTGATCTAATATCAACAAGGGAAGAAATGGGTGGCTGTGGAAGGAGGAATATGCATTTGGATGAAAACAATCGTACTAGAAGAGTGCAGTGTGGCAACATGTGGTCAGAGAGTGGCTGGATGATTGAAGCTTGCAGGGGTCAATAGATGCATGGAAATGAGCAGAGGTCCAGTCCCTGGCTGCAGCTTTCAGGGGGAATATTACATTTGTTCATTGTCATGGATTAGTTCAGGAATTTCCATGAATATCTCTGGTGCATGAACATTTCAATCCACGAGACCACAGGAGAACATCACACAGGATGATATTTAGACATATTCTTTATACATTTATTTAGCTGTTTATTCATTTCATTATTTATTATTTTCTAATTCTCCATAGGTCCTGACAGGAGCAACATATGGTACTTGTTTACTAATTTATTTAGTACATTTGTACTCGATTGTTTTCATTTATTTATGAATTTTCTCTAGTCGCTGAGGGAATTTATATATATATTCCTATTTATACTTGATTTATTTACTGGTGCTTTGCATTCACATTTTTTAATCACTTCATACCTTACTGTTCATTTCCTTTCAGCCCACATGGCTTTCACTTTTTATAAAAGAGCATACGTTTTTTTGTTCAGGAAGCAGTACTTCTGCCATTTTCTCAGTGACTTGTGTGTAAAAGACTCTTGTCTCTTGCTCTGTCTCTCTTTCCTTCCTCTCTCCCTCCAGCAACGTCTTCTAGCATTTCTTTGCAGAATCTGCCGGTGCGTGTTCAAAACGGGTGGTGTGTTTACATCTGCTTGTTAGCATGTAACCGATGGAAAAGTTGGATAGCTGGTTTCCCTGTTGCGGGACGCTGCCGGGCCCTAATGGCCCCAAAGACTCGTAGGAGAGTGGTGACATGATGACTGCAGCTGGAGAAGCACACCTCTACACTCAGTCGCCTCCCCATCCCTTTCTCTTTGACATCTTCTGAAGCGCTACGACATCATACAGCTTTCATCTGCACCGTTTCAGGAAGATCAGTGGTTTTTACGCCCCGGTACGGTCAGTGAAGAGTCAAGCTGTCACTTACAGCCAAGGTCAGAGCTGTAATGGCATGACTTGCATAGCAAAGCTTTTTCCTTTTGAACTCGGATGTTGATTTAGGACAAATCTGCTGCTGTTGTTGCCATCATAAGGACTTTGTTGCAGCCCCTGTGGATTTGTGCCACTGATGGTTTGCCTTAACTTCTGATGATAAAAGCTCACATTTATAATCCTGTCAGTCATATCTGGACCATAAAGTCCACACTAAACAAACCAAATGACTCCAGCAGACACTTCCATTTCCATTTCCACTGCTAACCCTGATGAACAAACAGAACCTTCAGACCCCAGTTTGGCTTCAGGAAGCAGACACCCTCTATACCTAAAATTTCCCTGAAATCCATTATTCGTGTCCACTTCCGTACCTACGGACTTTAACTCCAAACTATGAGCTGCTGCTTCTGTCCTTATGATGAGCAGCAACAAAATAGCTGCTCTGAAACACTTCATTTCGCTGTCTTGAGGGACCAGTTTTACCAGAGTTATGGCTAACAAAGCTAACAGGTGCTAACCAGCTAACAGAGGTATGCCAGCCTAAGCTAAGACGCGCTGTTAGCCAGCGAAAAACTGCAGGTGTGCTTCCTTCTGCTTTGTTTTGCCAGATATCCGGCACCTGTCAATCAAAAGGGACACGGATGAATTATAAACAGCTTCTCTCCCCCCACAGTTGTCATGAACCTAAACTTGACCTATAAAAGTTACAATGTTTTTTTGTACCAAGCAGTAAACATGTTTATTTCTGCTGTGAAATTGCCCTTTAACATGAGACTCTATGGGTATTGGCTGAGTTTTGGAGCCAGCACCTAGTGGAGGAGGGGAGAACTGCAGCTTTTGGTACTTATGCATAGGCTTCTCATTTCCTGCTCATCCCGTCTCCGGTATTCCCTCTGCCCTGCATCCGCCCGGTTTTACCTTTTCATTTCCACCCAGATTTCCTCCACAACAGGAATGTTTTACGCTGACCAGCGCACCTCGCTGGGCCGAGACGTATGTGGGGCTCTTAATCACAGAGAGGAGGGTCTCTCGGGTCCCAGCTGTGATCATCTGCTGCATTATTTACTGTAGCTCCCTCCCAGTTAGCCCCACTGTCTTTACTCCTTCACCCTACAATTCATCCCAGCAACAATCACAGAGCTGTAAACACAGCCGCACGGGGGAAAAGGGTTCTCATGGAACTTAGAAACGACTGTGTGTGTGCGTCTGTGTGTGTGTGTGTGTGTGTGTGACATGTGTACAGGAATCCAGCTCAGGAGTTAAACAGCCCGCATCCTCTCTTCCTGATTATCTGACTTCTGGTGACACAAGACGAATAAAAACTAATTTCAAGGCAATATGGAGACCAGGATGAGGCGGGAACCCCGGTGGGTTCACACACAATCAGATCGTCAGCTTGTCAGCACTGTGCAAAAGTCTTGAGCCTCACCTTGCTGATTCACTTTCCTTGCAGGCCGTCAGTCTTTCTTTTAGCCGTGTCTTGACAGTTTTCCAGACTTTCTGAAGGAAGGTCAGAGTGTTTTTTTGTTAAGTTCTTGTTTTTCCCATCATTCATTGAATCTGAGGATTTTCAGATTCAATGACTGAACGCATGATGAATCATTAAGGCACGAAAAGTCTCCTAAGTCAGAGATGAACCCGTGTTGTGTTGGAAATGCAATGAAGCCTCAGAATGGCTGGAGCAGAGGCCGACTTTCCTATGGGCAATGTGGGTAACGGCCCAGGGCGCAATCTACATGGGGGCGCACGAGCACCCTCAAAAAAAATAAAGGCTATTATTACATTTATTGGGTTATGTGAAAAAAGAAAGAAACAAAGAAAGAAAAAGAAAACACAAATCTGCCTGGATCAACGTGAATTTGTTTACATCATGTGACATCACTATTGATCATCACTAGTGTTTGATGGACGGAAAAAGTGATGATGTTACATCAGTCAAGGTTGTATCATGTACGAAAGATCTAAGAAACCATCAGGTGCTCAGTTCGGAAAGTAACGATGGTCAAAACATAAAGATATGCAGGCCTCTATGAGTGATGTTAGTTAATTAATTCATGTAATGAAAGAGTAGCCTATACCCTATTTATTATCTTCTTGCTAATATTTTGCTATGTCACAGAAGATGACTATATTTGGTTTTCCGCTTTGCTTAAGCAACTGTTGACATTTTTGGAGGGGCGTCAAGGAGGGGTGGTTCGCCCAGGGTGCAAAACTAGACAGGACCGCCTCTGGGCTGGAGGCTGTAAAGAAGTCCTTCAGGAGGGGAACGGCAGCGTTCCCACTGAAGCTGCCATTTTGTTTTCATTCCCATTTCATTTTATTTCATTCCTTTTGTGATCTGGGGAAGATGTTACGGCGCTGGCCGTATGTTTTTATTTTGGGGTTTATGTGGGAACTGTTTTTTGTACAGCTGTCACCTGCTATACCCTTTCTGTCCAGGACCTGGTGCACACCCATCTCTCATCATGTGGACAACAGAGAGGCCATAACGGGAGGAAAAGGCTGAGATATGCCACATGACACAGAACCTGGACCTCATCTGGTGTTTCCTCCCCACAGCCCGGCTTTGGAAAGTCCCTGAATGATCCTGGAGAACTTTGAAGATGACTTAAAGAAAACAGAGAAAGCTTCTCTAAGTGGGCTGATGGAGATAAAGCTGCGTTCAGATATTAACAATCAGGCTCCTGGATACCTTTTTTCTGCTTCTTCTTTTTCTTCTATTCACAAAAGAAAATCATTTCTGGGGGTAGAAAAAGTCACCACCATGAAATGACTGGAAGTAGAATCTCATGTGCTTGAAATAGTCCATACAAAGCCGTCATTACGTAAAGCACATGGACCACTAGCTGTCTGGTTTCTGCATCACTACATTCAAACCCCCTGCAGGCATCAACGAAGCTCTGCTGTTCTAATTAGCAAAGCAACAGAAGTAACGTCTCCCTCCAACCACTGTAAAACACTCGCATTTTAACAAATAAATTCTTTATTCTTTCTAATGACGCTACGGCATCCCAAAGCAATCGGACAGTTTCAGAGAAAATAGTGCAAAGGAAACTGGGAATTAGGCTACACGTAAAGTAAGATGTGTGTGAAAAAACGAGAGTAATCGCTGCATCAGCCGGTGGGAAACATGGCCTCCAACATCTGTGATAGGATTTGGTCCCAGGATGGATTATTCCAGAATAAAGTTTAATCCTGATCAGTAGGCTGCTGTCAGACCAGACTTGAACGATTCTGCTTTATTCCTGCGTGCCATAACAAAGCAACAGCTAGTGCTGTGAGGTGGGCTGCAGACTCCGCTCCATCAGACAGCTGAGATGTTGGCTGAGGAAACATATGTCTGTCTGGACCGTGTTACGGAGCTGAGAAATGTGCCGGAGCAAACTAGCACCCTCCGACTGTGAAAACAGCAACCTAAAGACGTACTTTCACCTCGTTCCACAAAAGAAAAATAATTAAATGAATTCTGACACCTCTTGTTGTTTATGAGTCATGTTCCAGCAGAAACTGCTGAATTTCTTACAGCATACGGCTGACTGGACTTCCTGTTGCCTTCCCTTTATCTCCAACCAGTCTGTCCAGTCTCCTCCTGACATCTACAGCTGGATATTTTCTCTTTTTCAGACCATCCTCTGGAAACCCTGCAGATAAATGCTCAGACCAACAAGCAGAAAGGTCGTTTGTGGTTGGACAGGCGGAGCTGCTAAAGGGCTCGGTGAGTGTAAATGTTATTATCACAAACTTTAGATCTTATCAAACAAAGCGCCTTAAGCACACCGTCAACTCTTTGCTTTTTAATTAACTGAACATAAATTACGACTAATAAGTGTTTGTTGCCGACAGTAATATGACAAAGCAAAGCACAATCATGCATCTCACACTCCCACATCTGAGGCACCTTAGAAACGCTACGTATGAGTCATCGGGTGTTCAGCGAGGAAATAATCCTCCTCTACTGTCTTCATGGCTTTTTGTCTAAAAAAAACTCATGTAAAATCATATAAGTGCACCTTTGTCTGTGCCAACGAGCATGACCTGACATAGAGACTGGCAGGATCACTGCTGGGCAGCATGACTAAGACCCAGAATCCCCTCTCAGACCCGGTAACTTCCACTCCATCTTCTCAATCAATCCCTCGTCATTTTCAAAGGCATTTTCTCTCCATCTTGGGTTCTGCCTCTTCTTCCAAACTGAGACGAGCTGAAAATGATCATGTGATGCTGTGACGGGTGAGCACAAAGCTTTCTTCTTTGTCATCGCATCTTTCCATGACTTATCAACAATGCCACCAGTAAAACAACAGACAGTCTATTTCTTTTTTTCATTTGTTCCTACAACAAAAAGCTGGATTTTCTGTCAGTCATTTGATCGACGTAAGACTTTTAATGTGGGACATCAGCTTATTAAGACGTCGTCTGGATCATCGGTTTCTTTACCAAACAATTTTATCTGAAAAGGTGAAAAGAAACCACTTCAAAGGGTCCAGCATCAGTTACCATGGCGATCAGTGGGTTCATGCAGGGCCAATGTCAAACACTGCAAACAGACTTTTTCACTCACCAATCGTACCTGCCTTCCTCTGTCTGATATGACTGAAATCTGCACAATATCTTACTTTCAATCCTTTTAGTGATTTCTCAGTGTGTGTGTGTGTGTGTGTGTGTGTGTGTGTGTGTGTGTGTGAGTGTTTAAATGATCTAATTGTAATTCTTTCTTACTTTTATGCCTTTAATGTTTTATGTAAAGCACTTTGAATTGTCTTGAACCTGGAAATGTGCTGTATTAATAAGCTGGTCTTGCCTCTGTCCTCCCGGATTTCACATACTGTAAATCCAGCTGTAAGGTTTTATATTGGAATGAATGAGTTGACTTTGTGTTTGAGCAACGTGCACTCATAGCTGGCGTAAACCATAAACCAACTGCTCAGTAGCTAAAGAACCAATAAAATGCACATGTGAAACAGAGTACAGAGCTTTTCATTATACATACACTTCATAGCGCGGTGACACTTCAGATGCAGTGTCAGAAGCCCGCTGAGCACGCTCCAGGTTGTACGACCAGCCTGTTCTTTCCTAAAGTCATTATTCTCCCTCTTCAGTCTAGTTTTGATTGTGTAGGAGGCTTTTTTATGCAGTGGGTCTGCAATAATCAGGATAATGAAGACTGAATAAATTTCTAAATTAACCCGAGGAGAGGTCATTCTTTGTTGATTCTGTTTGATTTCTGCAGATTTGTTCAGACTTACAGGCGGCCACACCGGCTGTGTTGCTTCTCTCAGCACCTTCAAACTTATCAGAGCAGAGGAGAGAACGGTGGAGGATGATAAAAACGCTTGTCACGAGCCTATAAGCAATGCACAGGAGGAACAGAAACATACCATATACAATTGTTTTTTAGATGTAAACTTAATAAAAAGCTGATCTTGAAAACATTCAGTCAGGATCATTTCATCCCGGTTTTATTGTTGTTTGTGTTCTTCAGTATTATATGAGCATAGATGCGGTGCAGACAGGGGGGGTGGGGTCAGGATATTTCATATCTTTTATCAATCGAACAGGACAGAACAGTGTTTGCATGGGCTCTCTGCTTGCATGCTGGGTTAAACTGGTGACAGTGAATCCTCAAGTCAGCCGGATTGGTTGCTTGTTTCTCTGCGTTTTCCCTGTGAGGTGCAAACAACCTGTCCAAGGTGCATCCTACCTATGGATATAAACATGTAGATGATGCCTCCGGCGCTGCTGTCCATAGAAAGGACACAGTGATGCGGCCGCCATGCTGGGCTGGGGGAAGCAGTGTCTACTCAGCAGAGGCAGAGATCTATCCCCGATCAAAATCATCACCAAATCACAAGCCGGTTGGTTAATTATAAATGTCAGACATGTATTTATCATACAACATAGAATGACTTCATTTGTTTAATCAACACGTACTCAGACACACATACACAGATATAATGTGGTGGTTCTAATAGGAGTAATTTTTTAAGATCGAATAATGATGCTGACAGTGAAAGCACCGCAGCCTCACAGCGAGAAGGTTGCTGGTTCGAACCCCGGGCAGAGTTGGAGGGGGCCGCTGGGTGGAGCTGGGGAGGGCTGGTGAGGTTCACTGGCTACTCTAAATTCTCCCTAGGAGGGAGTGTGAATGTCTGTCTGTCTCCATGTTGGCCCTGCATTGCACTGGCGACATGTCCAGGGTGAACCCCGCCTCACGCCTAATAAATGCTGGGATAGGCTCCAGCCCACCGGCGACCCAATTGGATTAAGCCGTACAGAAAATGAGTGAATTAATGAATGGCAGTGATATGAAAAAATGATAACAAATAAGATCTTCTGTTTTTTGGTCCTGACAGACCTTATAATAAGCTAGTTTCATGTTGGGTAAAGAAATTCATAATGTTTAAATGATACAAACATACTTGTAAGTCATGAAATGTTATTCCCTGATCCTTGTTTTTGGTGTTTCCTTCATGGAAACGTGTACTGTAAGTCTGGCAGTTTGGTCTCAGATGTTCAGTTTAACACCAGAACTCACTGCTAGTCAGAAATCCCGGCCCACGATGGCGGCCGTGCTGACACGCCTGACTAGCCCGTGCGTAGCGTCTAGTGTAAATCCATGCACGCTGCCTCTGGCCTGGTAGCTGCTGGCTCCAGCTTACCCTCACCCTGCGCTGGAATAAGTGAGTATAGAAAAAATGGATGGATGGACAAACTGGAGCTGGATCCCACTGCTGACCACGTAACTGTCCATGACACATGTGGCTGTCTTACAGATTGTCTCATCGGTGTTTCACCTGAAAACATGAAGCTAAAACACAGCAAGTCTTCTCTGTTCGACAGATTTATGTGTGCACATAGGCCTGGTAGCTCTCCGCTTGCATGTGGGTCATTTGACCTCCTCCCTCCCTCATTAGACCTGTCGATGAGACTGACGAAGAGCTCAGAAAAGTTCAGCTGCAGAGCCACCTATCATTTATTCATCTGGTGTATCTGTATGCCATCATCTGTGCTGATATCTCAATCATGATTATTAAATGTCAGAACCATTATCAGCCCCTAATCCACGGCGCTCCCTCTGAATACAGAGTGCTTTGCGTTTGATGATAAAATGAGCTCATCATCAACGATGTAATGACACATTTTTATAAAAATGAATTTAAGTGTCACTTTGCTACATCGACTGCAAAAATAACTACAAAAAAGTCCCTCGATAGGTAGCTGCACAGCAAACTGCAGAGCCCGTTTTCCTACCACTTATCCATACGTCTGCCATTTTCTGAGTCCTCTTATCTGTGTTTGTACAGTTGCACTTATCACACACTCAAGTCAGCCAGTACTGTTGTGGGAAATTGTCTTTGGACATGTTCTTTGGGCTATAAAGTATCCGTTCTTCTCTGCGCGGCTCCGACTGGCTCAGTTGTTTTTGCATCTGGAGAAACAATACCAGAACAGATCTGTGATGACAGGTCTGCAGACAAGCCCCTGCAGGACCAGGAGCCAAAGACTCTAAATGTCCACCACTGAGGCTTTGTTAGGAACTTGCAGGGTTTTAAAAAAACAAACTATGATGTTTTCAAACATAATTTAGCAGAATGAGATGTTCTGTCTTATACTCATAAGACACAGGCAGTGAAATTTCATGTGCCAAAAACTCTACACAAACAGCTGCACTGAACCATATTCATCATTTTAACAGAGCACCAACACAAATAGGCAGACTGATCCAAATATCTATCTATATATCGATACCAAGGCTAGTATCGGTATCAGTCGATACCAGCCTGATGAGATTGATATTTTTCTTGCACTTTAGGGGCAAAAAGTCAAACATTGTTGATATTTTCATATTTTTTACAACCAAAAAAGCTCTCATTTAAATTTCTCTCTTCTGACATTCAGATTGTTGATTGAAAAATATCTTATTTGAAAATTTGAAGTTTTCAAATTTGAAGTTGTCACAGCCCCCCACCCTGCTTAAAGCTTTGAAAAGAAGCCCTCAAATGCAGCGACTCTGTTACTGAGGCCACTGTAATTGCCCCTTCAGACAGGCCCTCCTGCTGAAAAAGCAATGATCCTCCAGCAAAATTAAAAGTGCACGTGTTCTTCAAACTGGTTATTTGATTAGCCCCTGCCCATCTAAGTTGGGCTTCAGATAATGGAAGAAATCTTTGCAAATCTTGGTTCAAAGAGGGCTCTCGAACTAGTCAGGTGGAATGACGCATTTTCAGCAAAGGAGTGAACGTCTCAAGGATAGAAGGCATAACTTTATTGAAAATGTAAGAACATGAAATCACCTTGAATTAAAAGACTTCACTGAATGTCAGCCATATAAAAACAAGTACATCTAGTTACCAGAGAAATATTTATTGAATGATGTTTTGATTTTTACCCTCTTGCTGCAATAAGTGACGTAAAACACCCACTGAGAAGTAACTTGCATTTCTATGAATCCAGAAAATAATAGCTTCTCTTACTCTCTGACCCTTCCAACCTGAAACCAAAGCATCAGTGACGTCGGACTCAACAATGATACGAGCGCGGTGAGACGTAAAGGCTAAACGTACTAAATGTCTTTCCTTCTTCAAATCCATTCAAACAGCATGAAAAATACTGTGTTTTTGTCTCAAGGCCACTTTTAAAAAATGAGAAACTGTCTCTTTTCATCTGTCGCTCTTTCCAGTTAAGTGCGCCATACTGGTAATGTGACAGCCATAACAAGTGAAAGCGTGGACGTTGGATAGTCCTTGACCCAATATTTTCACATTACATGATTTGACTTCACTTTGCCAGAGTCGGTGCGACCTGAAAGGAGGAATTTGCTTCATGTGATCCTTATGGTCTGCCTGACCAAATACTGTCCCATCATGGAAATGACCTTTTGCTCCACACCCACCAGCACGACTATCCGCTTAATTATGAGGCTGGATGGAGTGTTGCATGAATGACTGGATGGCTTACTGATTGCAAAGCTTGGGTCTCTCAGACCAAAGAGACTCTGAGATGGAGAAAAATCTGTCAGCGAGTTTTCTTTCATGATAGCCGCGACAAAAGCAGCTAATTTGCTTGTGAGGTTCTTGGTGCAGCTTGTGTGTCAAAGCCTGGAAGCTGCAGACGAAGCTGAATGCAAGAAAGACAACAAAAGAAATGACAGGACTCGTCTTCCATCTGCCTGTCAAACCATAACCAGACTGGCCTCAGAAATATTCTAAACACATGACTTGGAGGGTGGTGGCAACAACATTCCTCTGCAACGGGGATGCTTTTCCACTTTTTGCTACACCAGACAAAATGGGAGGATTAACCCTTTCTTCTCTGCAGGAACCAGGTTTCCCTCAGACAAGTCAACCAAGAGACAAGCCTGTTGCTACGACAACCCTTTACGCTGTGTGCTGGACCAGTTTCTGGTAAGTGCCACTTTCTAGAATAATTAGGCTATTTGTTTATTTTCATTGAACGGTGGGGCTGCCGCTGGGAGCTGGAGCCATAAATAAATACCCTGCAGAGGCAACTCACTCAGGTGGACCAAAAATGTTACCAAAGAGCCAGATGTTGCTGGTTTTACGTACGTAGGAGCCAACTTCTTCCCTGCTCAGACCATAATAACTTTTCTAAAACGTGGATCTACATTTTTGTGGAAAAATATTTTCGATTCCAGATGACATGTTGAGCCACACTAGCTGATGTCATCCAGTCTGTGTTCACATGATTTTATATGAACCTGACAGATGAGGACAGATTTTTTTACTCTTTGACTGTTGAGACGCTTATTATCGTTAAACTCTTTCCGTTTCTAACCAAAAGGTTGTTCGGTTTTATTGTCAAATCTTCCCTGAAATCCAGATGTTAGCGACCCCCCACGTCGTTGGAGCATGCTCAGACGTATCCACCAGACACAATCAGAAGGAGTGTAGACATGCCTACTGTATTCTTTCCTGCTGCTCCAATGGTTGAAGAGTTTAACCCTTTAAGGGTTTAAGGGTTATTTCTGAACTCAGCTAGACACTTATAAGAAAAGAACATGAAGGTAAAATGCAGTGGAGTGATACCTCCGAACCTCCAATACCTCCACAGCACCATCCTCACCCATAACTTCACTCATTTCTCTTTTTGGTATTTTGGTTAAACTTGTACTGAACGCACTTTTACTGTAAAAAGGAAAAGAAAATAACAGTAACTCATAAAGAAACAGAGCTTCCTGTGTTAATTTGAAAAAAGGAGCTAATTTAATGGGTTTACTCAATGTCATGTTTCATTCCATCTTTGAATGCGTAGAAAACATACACAACTTCATAAAATGTTAAATGATAATGAGAATCATTTTTTATACTGCAGCCGACCTGCACACAATTTCTGTTCACAACATATGTTGCCTGGCAACACAGCGCTTACGTTGAGTCAGTCAACAATTTGTCAGTGTACATCTGAACAGCATTCACTCTCTAATGTAAAATCTTCTTTTTGTTTCCTCCAGGCTACTCGCCTCACAAACACAAGGTCCTGATAAGCCCCTCAACGTCTGACCCAACAAATACGGGCGGAAATGTCCATTTATTTTGGCTTTTAACTTAAAGGGGCTAAAAGCGAAATCCGTTGTTTTCACCCTGAAGGAATTAAAAAATCTTTTTGTGAAGAACTGGGTGTGTATTTTCATCTGGAGTATAGCATGACGTCACACAGCGCCTCTCTGTGTGTTGATCTCCAGCTCTGTGTTTACTAGCCGGCCCGGCCGCGCGTGCATGTACGTCCATGTACGAACACACGCACACACGCACACGCGCCCCCGTCTTTATAAAGAGCCGCCACAGGGCGGAGTTACGGCGCAGCGCGCGCATTCAAGATGGTAGAGACGGCCCCAGTTCAAACTCTAAATCCAAGATGGCTGTCCTGTGCATTAGCATAAAGGTTGTACTTCCTGTGAGGATTATGTCCGTCTTGTCTTTATCACAAACAGCACTTTAGTTGACCATTGTTTTTAAACGTGCTTCATAAATAAATGTTGATTGATTTGCAGTGCTGTGACTGTTAACATGCCCTCTTGCAGTTTGGATGTGCAAAGCTAACGCAGACGAAGGAGATGGGGTGATGTAGTGCTTCAGAACTCGGCTGGGTTTGATAAGGGCTGCTCACTACCATACGCCATGGCAAAAGAGCGAATTCCCTCATAGAGCACTCCGTACTGTAGCACAGTCCGCTATTTGCTAAGATAATAGCAACATGGTCTGTGTTTTTGTTTTTACAAGTTGTAAAAATAGAACATAGCCAAGCGATTTACACTACGAAGTGAATTTGCCCTTTTGTCATGGCGCATGGTGAATGTACTTTGTAAACTAACAGCAGGAATTTGAAGACGATTCTTTGACTTGACAAAGATGGGACTTGCACAAGATCCCAGTAACAATCGATGCAGACATATAATATATAATAAATAAATATATAATAAATAAATAATAATAATAAATAATAAACAAATAAATAATAAGATAAAAGTGAATCTATTTTGATTAATAAAAGTTCAGAAGTTTTTTCTGCAAACTTTACAGAAGAGACAGAGTTAGGTTCTTTAGCTGCACTAGCTGAAGGATTCTGGATGGTCGCTAGGTGCTTGACTGTCAATCGCACTCAGGAATATCACACCCCAGGAAAATCAGACACGATGTCATCTGCAAACATCCAACAATCGCGCCTTTGCTGGCTTTGATCGTAAAAGGGAGATCAGGACAAAAATCGGCCAAATTACCCTGTAGCTTGTCCGATCCTTTAGTCAGTTCACACAGTGCCACACCTTTTGCATAGCAGGGATGTGTATTTCAAGCAAAAATGCTATTCAAAAATCGGCCGTTGTAAATTTACGAATTTCGAATATGGTCCATGAACGTGTTCATGAACCTTTCTCTTTGATTGGTGAAGACCAGTCTTTCCTAACTTTAGAGGACGGACCAGCTGGCTCTACTCTGCACAGGTAAACATGCATAGCAGGGTTTTTCCTGGTTCAAACTGGGGCAGAGGTGGCATCATCCCATCCACCACGTGCAGACACATGCATGTATTCTGTGCATTAAAAGGACTCACTTTTTTACAAGCAACATACTTTTTAATTAAGAGTTCTAATAAGTTGAAGCATTCTTCTATTACAACATTTATACAAAAATAAGCTGCCTACTTTAAATAAAAAATGTATCTACATTTATCAAGACATCTCACAACCAGAGAGGGAGCATTTCAGCCTCCTAATTTTCCCATGTCATCACCACCACTAATTATAGAATTATTACCTCATAACTGCCTGTTTCGTTAATTTGTCTGTACTCTCACCAGGATCATTTTTCTCTTCTCTGGGTCACTTTTTAAATTAGTCGCTAATTTTCTCTGCCATATCTTCCAACGCTGAAAGGACGGAGGAAAGGTATGTTAAATGCTTGGATGCAAAAAGGCAGTATTTACCTGTTTGAACAGTCCAGGGAAATCAGAACTGGCCTGGTTAACGCAACTGCAAAGCAGGCATTGGTCTTGCTCATTACAGCATTCTGGTCTGACCAAGAGTTTGAGGACAGAGGGGATGGTTGATACGCCTCCTTCAAATGCCACTCTTGGCGATTGGTCAAAGCTTAAACCAATCACAGCACTCTTTCCTCTGACATGTGTGTAGCCAGCGGGGCTAACTGGTAGATCAGACTCTTACCGAAGCCGGTCGGGAGCAAGGCGAAAACGTCTTTCCCTCCAATAAATGTCTCCAGGGCTATTCGTTGCTCACATTTCACAGAGAAATTTCAGTTTAATGTGCTGAAAACAGAATCTACCTCTGTGTCAAACGCTGCCGCTGCTCCATGTTTGCAATGTTGACAGTGTTGCTGCCTGTCGTGTCGCTGCATTGAGCCCGCCTCTTTGGATAAGCTCAAAATTGATTGACTCCCAATTTCTCAGGAGATTGGAACTCCGTTGGCTAGCCCACTTGGCCATACTATAGTGAGCTCAGGAAAATTAGTGGGCGGGACCAGGCTTAATTGCAATGCTGATAAAACCAAATAGCGGAAAAAAACTTGTTCTTCACAGTGCACCCCTGTTGGTACAGCGCATTCATAGTGGCGCAATGCTGCAACTGCAGTTAAATTAACATCCATGCAGCACGGGGCAGAGCGACCATAGCCCACTATTCCTTCTACAGTCAGTACAGCAAGTTTCCAGCGGCAGTGGCAGATGGCAGTGCCATCATTTTAAGCTGCGGTTGTCCTACGGAGGTGGCGCTGCAAATGAGTCTAATCGGTCTTAAAACCAGGCAGTCACAACAAATCCTTGATTTTCAAAATAAAACATAGCATATAAAAAAATACATCGGCTGTAAATAATTTTCATTATCAGATACGACATTCTGCAGGTGGATCTGGGAGGTAAAGGTGACTCAGACATTTCTGCAGTGATGCTGTGGTTAAAGAAACGGATCTGGTCTGCGCGCTGTTTGTTGAACCAATGCTGTTACAACACGCAATCTGTCTCCACTTCCACCTGAACGAATGAAATGGATGAAAAATGAATGTGGGAAGCATAACATAAAGATGTGATCTCAAAATTGTGCTATAATAACAAAATGTTATTTATCAAGTTATTTAAAATTCTAAGACATATAGTAACCTTATTATTAGATTTTAATCACCTGAACAGAAGAAAACAGCACAAGAACTGATTTTGCTAAAATGTGTCGGCACTTACTGTAGATGTTCGGTCCTCCTGAATGTTAATACAAAGGTTTTGTTGAATGCCACATCTTTCTTAAGAAGTATGCAAGTAGAACTTAGGAACAAATTTGTTTGTAAGAACAGTTTGAGCGGACCATGAAACGAGGTTTGACCTTCCTGTTCCTCCACACTTTGATGACTTTAAATGATTTTTAATACTTCCTGTCTGCTAATCATCACCGCGTCCAGATTTTTTATTTGTCCAACGCTTTATTTGGCAGTAGAACAGACTCTGACAATAAAAACCCTAAGGCATGGGCTGCTAAAAGGCTGGTCTGATCCAGCAAATAAACAGCAATCATATGCCTGTCCTAAAATTCAGCAGTAAACTGAACTGTTATAGCTTCTAAATGTTCAGTATAATTATCCATAAATTTAATAGCTGAGCATGTAATACTGCAAACACAATGATTGGATTCACAAATATAAAGTCTGAATTCATAAGTGACAATTATGAGATCCAGCGCTGGAGTGCCGCCCTTAGAAATGACTGTTCTGCTCCCAAATGTAGATCACCCTTAAAAATAACTTATTACAAAGCCAATTTTCCTCAATTCTGCTTGAGATAATTGAAGCGCAGCTTTCCCAGTCACACATCGAGCAAGGAGACATAAAGTGACGCACAGCCGGTGGAGGGATGAGCGGCCACCGTCGGCTTTGGGGGGAATCTGCCAACGAGTCGACCCTCCTGCGTCCAGATGTGTCACACCTCATGTATGTTATCTTTCCCTGCAGGCAGCGCAACATGAGAGTAATGTGTGTTTTTAAAGAAACCTTGTCTGGCATCAAAGAAGATGACTAAGAAGCGAATTTATTTTAAACACCTCATAAGCCTGTTGCTATACCAACCACCGGACTGGAGTTTAAGGAGAAGTGTGATTTTTAAGCATGGGTTAGGAAGGAAGAGGGTGTGATCATGATGCCTGACATGGAAAATATATAACACAAAAAAGAAGCTTGTTGATTTTGTGCTTTCTGATTGAATAGAAGGGGACTTGTGAGGTTTGAGTGTGTAGAGAGGAGGAGACAGACGGATTACATTATGTTAGCCAGCAGGAGTGTGTGGTCAGATACTGTGTTGTACAAGCCAGCAGGAAAATGCCTGCTGAGTGCTCAAGCAGGACTACACTAGATTTTTAACACAGATACGCCCACTGAATTCTATTTTCTTTCTTGTGAGTTACCTTAAAAACACCATGGTTTCCACTTCTGTTTATTTTCATGTGAATGTGTGTTTTGTTTTTGTTTGAAGGG
Source organism: Craterocephalus amniculus (assembly GCA_036024015.1). Classification (NCBI taxonomy): domain Eukaryota; kingdom Metazoa; phylum Chordata; class Actinopteri; order Atheriniformes; family Atherinidae; genus Craterocephalus; species Craterocephalus amniculus. Next base: position 16,981 of record JAVQJG010217642.1, read on the forward strand.
GCTGCAAAGGAATTTGTGGGGATTAAGATCACCTAAATGAACATTTGCACCATTTTAGGCAACATTTGCTCACATTACCGTTGTAGCTTTCTTAACTCCACCATTATTTAAAAATGAGAAGCACATAAACAGATTTTTTTAGATGGTTCTTTGAGCTCCTGCTGAACGTAAGTCTGTCTGTTGGCTGAGGGCCGCAACATGACAGCTGTAGGGGTGAAAGGATGAGGACATGACTCATGATTACCGAGACTTTTTCACCTGTCTTGTAATAAATGAAGGCATGGAAGCCCTTTAATTGGCAAAAGGCAAAAGAAAGGCAGCAAGTGGACAATGAGGAAGAAAAGCAAATAAATAATGGATTTCCTTATTCTAAAAGCCCGGGGCTGGGAACCAATTACAGTGAGCCCCAGGATTAATTGAAAATGACCTGTTGAGCTTGATGTAAGAAGCGCTCTGGCTCATGAAAAATGAGCATGAGGAGGAATATGTATGCAGGGGCTCATTATGATGCTCAGCATTTCAATTCCAATTAATAACACAATTCATCTCCCAGAAAGTGAGAAATCAGGGGGGGTTAGGACGAGACTTTTCCTACACTGTGAACAAAACAGCAAATGAGAGAGAGAGACATAATTCCCTAATTGCTTTTACCCTCTTGATCCATTTTGTGCATCTGTGGCAGCAGACGAACACGGCGAAGATGGAGCTGTCACTGCCGCGCCTTATCGAATCTGCACCGATCAGACACCATCCTGCACAAGATATCATCTCTGGCAACATGTGGAGGAGAACGGTGGATACACTGCCAGCAGCAGGATCCGCACTGAAGCTGTGGCTGTGCTACAGCATAACTTACACGCTGCTGAAGCCGTTTGCAAAAAGAGCTGAGAACAAAATACTCAATATTTAAAGCCTGTATTTAAAGGGAAAAGAGACTGAAAACCATCAGCCAACGGTTGTGAGCTTCACGTCTAAGAATAGATGTAATTTTGTGGGGAAAATGATTGCCTAAGCTCAAAAGACTGTGAATAGCCCCATCAGAGACACAGCTCAGTGCAGCATCCTGAAGACCACCATGCACAAGGTCATAATCGAATATTTTGCCTTTAGATTTGATTACAGCAGTATTCTCTCAAGTATCATTTTGATAAGCTTCTCCATTGTTTTATTTCTGTTCAGAGTTGCATTTGCTTTTCTGCTCATTCAGCTCATCCCTGAGATGAACCAGGTCTGGAGTGCGGTGGCCAGTCTCTTCTCTAAGATCTCCCCAGCCAGCACAAGTCAGGTTGACATTCTCTCTTTTTTTCTTTGCCTTTTTCCTCTGAAAGAGTGGCCTTGGGTTTCTTTGACAATCAGTAACAGCGTGCGATCAGAACAGCCAGTGAGGTGATATCCAGTCATGAGCTGTAGAGCCATGCAGTAAGTTTGGTTTCTCAGGGCAACAGCAGTGCAGGAATGGATACAAAAAATGTCACCGTGCCATCAAACAGGTCAAAAACACATATTTTTAAATCAGAAAGTTGTATAGCGCAACATTAAAACCGGATTATTTCTCATAAAGGCAGAAAAATGGCAACTAGCTGCGTCTCCGTGACAGTTTTCTAAAAACTGGACGAAGTATGAGATTCCACTTTGAGGATGAAGATATGAAACATTTACCGTTTTGGGAGCTGTTCTTTCGGTGCAGAGGGAACGTCCGTACGTCCGGGAGCGGGCATTAATAATTGGGAGAGGATCGCCGCTGAGGAATTCACGGGCAAATCATGGATTCAGAATGGTTATATATTCTCTTTAATATCATGTAATATTGTGATTTATAGGTTTTGTACAATTCTAGGGGAAATGAAAACACAGCTAGAGATAATCATCTACTGGAAAAAGAAATTAGGATAATATTGTTTTTTTCCAACTCCTGCTCAAAGTTTAGATTCCAATGCTCACAAAATAAGACTGAAAGTGTATTTTAGTGCAAACATGAATGTTTAGCAATGATTTAGTGAATCATTACCTACATTTACATGGACAAATACTTCATCTATCAAACTGAAATCAATCTAATCAGATATTACAGGAGTTTCTTTTTTGTTATTTGAAACCTTTGACCAAAGAAATGCTCGTCGCCATTTTTCAAGTCTTCCCTTTAATTCACTACACCACATAACCCCTTTATGGTTCAGACATGCTTAAAAACATCCATCACAGAAACATCAGAATGAGCCTGCATGATTGTTTTTTCTGCTGATCCCATCCTGAAAAGGTTTATGGTGCGTTCCAGTTATCTTGGAATTCCGAGCGGAAGTCGGTCGGTGACGTCATTCCGAGGTAAACAGCGTTCCAGTTGCACAAACTCGGAAAAAATGGATCCTCCAGCAAAGCTGCGTGTGTTGTTGCTCTTCC
>JAVQJG010217650.1:0-18308 GCA_036024015.1 Craterocephalus amniculus
TAGTCACTAGTTAGCAACTCTCATATTGCACAACTGAACCGTGATGATATCAAAATAAGTTATCGAAGTCATATAGCCTAAACAGAAACACAAAATTAAGACCGCTATTGAGGCCGCTAGCTTAATTCTAACTTAAATGGGAAATCCCATAGACGTGCTAAATAATTAGCATCGACGCTACGTCATTCCAAACAAGAATTATAATGGCGAACATGAGTTTCCCTTCAGTAAAACATAAATCTGTAAATCTCAATACTTACAGGCATGCATTTTCTGCGTTCCTATAAAAACTTATTAAGATTGATTTAAACATAACAATCTTTTCTTCGTCGTCTTCTATCTTTAACACAACACTTAGGCAGCTGTAGTACGTCTGTGACTCACTAGCGCCTTCTACCGGAGTGGCAGAAATACTGCACATCAAGAGCGGCAGTACACCAATCAGTCACAACGGTTTTCATTATTTGGAGAAAAAAATACAGAGGACATGACCTCGGTGTCCTCAATGGTAGTTACGGGCCTGAGGGGTCGGTGTCTCTGCAAGTATGAATATGATGCCTACTGACAACCTGAAATGCACCTGTCTATGCGGATGCAGCTACGTCGACGTTCTCCCTTGTGATTGGTCAGATTGTGATACTAGTTTCTGCATGTTTGACTACCTTTTAAGTCGCAGGTAAAAGGCACATAAAAATTAGTTTGTCCAGATCTGATAACAGTTTACATCACCGATTCTGTTGTCACATTGGTGATTTGTAGCATAAATTCCACGAAGAAGCCCAAAAGGACCCATATGGAAAATTAAGGGACTTTACTGTTTGTGTAACAGCAGGATAAAGACTGATCAGTACATGGAAGAAGTAGACGGTAAACTTCTGTGTTGAATCATTAAAAACTCGGCTGGTGCCAGACTACTGCTGCCTGCAGATCTGGAAAAGAAACGGGGACCCAGCGTGTTTCCCTACGCTTGAGTATAAAGACACAGAGGCTCTGTGTCGGCTCTGCGGGGCTGGCCTGACAAAGATGCCGCATAACTATAGACCCAGATTTAGCCGCACATTTGCCTCATTTATTTTGTATTAAATGTAGAGCAGTTTAACTTGCTGCACATTCAGGCTTCAGTGGTCACAATAACAGTAGCATCCATAGTAAATTAGGCTACGGTGATTTTATGAGAAATCATGACTTTATTGTAAATATTATAGAGACCTTCCTTAATTGCACTATACCTCTCCTGTGGTTCGCACCTTGTGTGTGGTTTTCTCATGTTATCCTTTGACTGGACGATCAATTGCTTTTTTTATGATTAATACAAAAATGCATGATGGATTACGAGGTGGAAATCATATGATGACAGCAATGAACTGCTTAGCAGCCTAGTCACCAAGAATGGATTTGGTGTTATCAGAATTTATCTATCTTTGCTCATATTTTCTAAATGCAGTGAACTTGGTTAATCAATGGTTAATTTAAACCAGGGTTTAAATTTAAGCCTAAGCCAGGGTAGCATCTAAAAGTTGCAGGATATTAGATCTTGAGGACCTGACTTGAGCACCCCTGATTTAAATGGCTGCTCAAAAGAAATAACACACTATAGCTTTGACTGTTCTATAAAAAAAAACTATAATTCCTATAATTCCCCCCCAAAATCTTTCCAGCTTTTCCGAAAATGGGATTTTTTAAATCTAAAGCTTTAAACACAGTTTTAAAGTTTGAGATTAAAAAAGTCAGAACCTACCCATTCTGCATCGCTGTGGGATCATATGTTAACGCCATACCACTCTGTGTAGCAGAAAGAATAGAAAGAAAGAAAGAAAAAAAGAAAGAGAGAGAAGAACAAGATTATTTGATAAGATAATACATCATCAATTTTCTATACCTGCTTTATTCTGCTCAGGATGTGCTCAGAATAACCCTGGCTGAAGCAAAGTCTGGACAAGTAACAATCAATCATGCAGATCTAACATGCATATTTTGAACTGTGGGGGGAGCTGAAATACTCTTTAAAAAATCCACACAAGCAGATGGAGAATATGCTTACTCGTAATCTGAAAACAACTATACTAAAATTGTGATGTTTACATGCATTTGGTCTATATACCAATCTGAAAGTAGAAGCACTTCAAGGGGAGGATACATCCTGAGACAAAACTGAGTTAAAGTTTTCAGTTACTCCTAATTATACAGCTGGTGATTACAAGAAAGAGCAGAAACAGGATGAAGTGGAGAGACATTTTTATACAGCAATTATCCATGCATTCAATGAGGAAATTGGAAAAGTGCAAAGAGCCCAAGACCTATGAAATCAAATCAGACCAAAATGAGCCCAAACTTAATTTCAGTGAATAAAATTTTCTCCAAAAATAACCCTCATTAATAACCTATTTAACATGTGTGGCTACTGTTTCTGTTCCATTATCATTACTGTACATCTCTAATGTAAGAATTAGATGGAACAGCAAGTGGACATAACATTCAAGTTTTTCAGTATAAACCTTCAGTAGCCACTGAGTTATTTTTACTCCCATCAGTGTAAATATAATGAACACTTTTTAACAGCACAACTCTCTTATATTATAATCAGAGAATCTCCATCAGTATTTTCTCAGTCTGTCTCTTCTCTGCTGTTTTAATACAAGACTGCAAATTTTATTAACATCTTAAGGCAGCATTTGAACGCCTCTTGGCAATTTTGCAACAATTTGCAGCGCTCTAATCTTTATTTTCCTGCACATCTCTCTCTTCCTCTCTGTGTTTTCCCTCCTCTTCTCACTGCAGTCTTCCATAAGCCACTACTAAGTTGTTCTGTACTCCACACAGGGCGTTCCTCTCCAAACTTGTCCATGGTTTGACAGGATGCCCTGATGCTGAACTCTACTGCATAGCTGGGCTTTTCCTGAAACACTTCTTAGAAAGGGGGGGTCTGACTGAAGAAGCAACAAAGAGTGCACCACATTAACAACATTAAATGTTAAGACTGTATGTAACCCTTGTGGATTCACTTTCATGTCAGCTCTTGAGCAAACATTTGATTGAAAGCAGGAAAAACCATGCTGGAGAATTCTACCTTTTAACTTAGTAAATATTGATGTGCTGGTTTTGTGACGATTTATTAAATGAGACAGAACTGGAAAACAGCTCCTCTTCCTTTCCTCTATGATAACAGCAGGGATTAGAAAACATTCCTTGGCTGCTGTACAGCTGCAAGGGTACCCTATGTGTGGCTCTCTGAACAAGTACACGTGTGAGGGATTGTGTGTGTGATATGTGCTCATGTCAATTTCCCAAGGCCAGACTCATTTAGGGGTGAGGGACTCGGGGAGATTAGGATCAGTCGACTGAGTGTGAGGGCGCAGTGAAGCACCACAAACCATCTCCATGGCCAGATGTCTCTATTAGTCAGCCCGGACTCTGAGACCTGGCTCGGACAAACGTGTAAACCCCTGACAAGATGTTTCCGGGCCAAGCAAGGCTCGTCAGGACATGGATAACTGACAAATGCGTAGGGAATCTCTCTGAAATCACAGATGATTCATTGCATGTTAAAAACCAAAGCAATTGTTGACATTTGACTAAGGATCCCTAATACCAGGAGATCTGCTGAGTGAAGGAAGCGTCACTGTTTGCTCTCATAAATAAAAACTAAAGCTGCAATCTGTGCTTGCTGCACGCAGACACCCATGAAGGTCAAACACAAACACGGCACATCCTGTTGTTGTTGTGGTGGCTCTTGTTGCAGCACAGTCACAGTCTGGTGCCATTTAATTCGGTCTCACCACACTGCTCTTTCCCAGCCTGTGTGTAATGTGAGCATTAGGAAAACTCCTCTCCATGTGTGGGTGATGACATTATTATTCACTTTCCCTTGTTCTGTAAAATGAAGCTTTGGTATTGACACTAAAAATCTGAGCGTAGTCATTTGCAACAGTCTGCTTTCAACCCATTTCATCTGAAGATGACAGTCTGGAGGTGGAAGCTTTGACAAAGACAAAGAACAACTTGGCATCGTGGTCTTTTTGAAACCTTACATTTCAGATGTGTATGTGTCAGCTTTCATTGTCAGCAGCATCTCTAATTCAGTTTGTAGCATTTTACTGGAAATAAATGCTGGTAATAGCCCTGGAGGGAGGCTGTATCACTTTTCTGATTGTACAGTCTTTTGTAAAAATTTCTTTAAGACCACTTTATTTAAGAAAGGTTGCTGAATTGTTAACATTCCTTATATTTTTAGGCTCCAAAGCTGATCACATCATGTTATAAAAAGGTTTTGAAAACTCTCCTCATTGCACCTGATGTACTCCTTCAGATGGAGGAAATTGGCAAGACTCTTAGATTACAATTCAATAAACTTTTGTGACCAAAGAAGGGAATCTTTTCGGGCAAGCTCATTTTGATGATTTGATAAATGTCTAAGCCTCACCTCTCCTTCCCGTGTCCACGGTCGACCGTTCTGGGGATATTTGACTAGTGTCTGCCTCTTCTTTTGGCCTCCATCAGCAAACTTGCACAGCAAAGGCTCTGCAGGAGCTACAGAGTGAGTCATACAGAAAGGGAGAGAAGCAAGGACAAGCAAATAGATGGATTAATCATCTTAATAGCAAGCAACAACAAAAAAAAGTATGCATGCTACAAAGATTAGATGGAGGGAAAAAATATGCCATGAATAGGCTGGAGCTTCAAACTGGATTTAACTGTTAGATTTATTGCCTCCGGCTTTATCGAAACGTCTAAACAACAGCATTATCGCGCCATCTCTACAACTCCTACAACCACACTTTCTCACAAGCAGCTTTGACGTAGAAACAAAGCCACAGGCTAATCATCAAAGCATGGCGAGCATGGTTCAAATAACAAAGCAAACAGGCATAGTCAGTACACTAAAAAATCTCCACACATTTAGACCTTGAAGCGATGGATGGCGATTATAATTGCTCCAAAGAAAATACAGCACTTTTCTGGATCACAGAAAGCAGAGAGGCTTGATTACAAATTGGATTAACTGTGTGTGACCTGCCACAAAAAAGTTTGCCCAAACTCTAACTTCAAGCTAAAGAAGGAAGTAGCTCGACACTGATTTCATGTACACTGAGGACACATTTTTGGAAAGTGTTACAAAAATGTGTGAAGGGTTAGGGTTAAAAAATACATGTGTTTAGCATGTTTAGCTCAGAGTAGTCATGTGGGTTCAATCATCATTTTCCCAATATTCAACATTCTCCAGTTGCATATCCAGAGCTGTGTGTATTGAGCCACCCCATATTTCTTTAGATTTCTATCTAAGGAGCCACACTTTCTTCTGATTATTCAAGCAGTTTTAAGCAATAGTTATCCAGACATTCACAGTTTTTCTTTGGACATTGGCTGCTTTCTCACTGATTCAAAGCCTGGCTCTTGAGCCTTTTTTAAAGATATATGTGGCTACAGTAAATGACATAAGAAGTGGAATGAAAAATCCGTGGCCACAGATATCACAGAGTGATGAAACCTCCCCAATGCATGAACCTTAACAATACTGAAACGGTTTGCGATCCTATTGACATAAGAGTAGAATCGAAGCCCGTCGGCATCCAAAGAAGAGCTTGGAAATATCTTCCAGCCTGGAGAACTATACTGCTGAAACTACTTCCCAAGGGAAGTTTGGATTGTAAAACTCTGTCAAAACATATTGTTCTTCCATTTGTTTTTTCAGTTTCAATAAATTACTGAAACTAACGGACAATAAATAAAGGAATGGAGGGTGGCTCAAGACTTTTGTTCAGTAAGGGAGAAATCTGACAGACCAATCCCTTTCCATACAAATGCTTCTAAAAGTTTTCAAAAACATAGTCTTGCATATCTTCGCATAATTAAATAATTGATACACACACACACACACACACACACACACAAACAAAGGAAAAAGGATCAATAAAGAGTCATGTGTTGAAATTAAGTGTTGGCACCACAAAAACAACACTGTTAATACTTTTCCTGGTCCAACATATTACTGTTCTTTTTTGCAATTCATTACCCTGAAATCGAGTATATGTGTGCATTACAGCAGGTTTTATATACTATAAATGTACCCCCCCCCCCAAAAAACAACAATAAAAAGCACAATAAACCAAAAAAAAGACAACCTTCCAATTACCCCTCAACTTTAAGTAAAAAGTGATTCTTCATAAGTGTGAACTACAATGTAAGAAGCCATTTTCTCAGTTGTGAGAACTAAATAAAGCCTGAAGATTGGGATGAGAGTAGCTTGTAATGCCCAGGGCAGACACAGAAGTAGAGACACAGTGCAGTGTGATTACATTGCATTTGAGACCACAGCCCTTTGTCATTAACGGGTTTTAACTTTTTATCTGAATAACAGGCCAAGCTGTTAGCCTCTGTCATCTCCGTTTGCCTTTGCTATTCATCTATCTCACTCACTCCCCTTTCAACCCTGTCTTTTAAATCCAATGAATATCTATGTATTCACATACATTACACTGTCAAGTGCAAACCAGTCCTACCAAAAAAGTCATTACCCCAGGATAGACCAAGGAAGAGATTCAGATCACACTTTCCGAAGCAAACAGTAAAAAATACACATTTTTGTGGAATTGAAGAGTTTTTCTTTCCTTTTTCAGTCAAAATCTTTTTTTTCAAATCTCCCTATCAACACATTCAATAGCATATCCACACCATCTCAGAGACATACAACAGTGAAACTGCTTAAACAATTATATTAAAATGTTCACAGCCCCAGTTGTTATGTTAAACATAAACATTTATTTAAGAAGATGCTTATGGTTCTGTTCCGAACAAAGTAAGAAGATTAAAATGGTGTCTGAGGAGGCTCGGAAGCAACTATTTAATTTTGCAACAGTATTGTGTGGCCTGTGGAAAGTTACTGGTTTAGCGCTTCAAGTGGCCAAAAGCAACATGGTAACATTTGAAGATATGGAGCTATTTCTTGAATTAATGCAAAAATATACGAAGCAGAAAGGGGAAATGTTTAAAGTGAGACATAAATTTGTACATTTTTGTTTATTGAATTTTACTCCCTTAGCATGGCCTCTGTTGAGACAGAATTGCTGCCTTTATTCTCTCTTGTAGAACAATCATATGCAGTATATTCACAGAGACATAAAAGAATTATTAGGAGAAACACTCTTCTTGTTGTTTTGATATACAACCTTGAAAATGGTCTCAGACATCATACACTGGCTGAGTGCTACAGGCCAGAGTTTACGTGCACAAACACACGCACACAAACACACAAACAGTGCTAGAATGTTTTGGAGGCGCTGGTGCATTTTTCAACTTCAATGTAGAGAGATACAGGAGTTTATACTCCTCAGTCAAAACAATTTAAATGAAACAACTTTTATAAATGTCGTGAGCTTGTGAGCATCTTGGTTGTCCAGTTTGATTTCATGGCTGTTTGTGAATTTCTCCGTTTTACTGAAGAGGGACAAAGCCTCTCCAGCCTCTCTTCACTTTCTGCAGGACTGTTTGTGCCAAGCAAATCAGCTCAAAAGTAGACTCATGCAAAAAGAAGACTTCTACAACAGTAAAGTTTCAGCAAAGTAATCCGCTGGAATCTGTTGCAGATATTGGTGCCAAAGTCAGGCGTCAACAACCAGGCTGATAAATCTTGAATTTGACCTGCAAGGGAGGTTTAGCGGGAAATAAGTGCAAAGAAACATCAGAGCAAAACCACAGCAGGGCAGTCAACTCAGAAAAAAATCATCACATTGGACACACGTAGACAAAGGTATTTTCTTCAGGAAAGAAGTTGAGGCCTCTACTAAGAAGCTGTATTTTCTCTTATTGAGGTAGCTTCTGCATTAAACCAGGGTGTTCCATACTACGATGCAGATAAAATTCTTGTCTGTGGCAGGAAAAAGCTACCCTGCTCCGGAACAGGTTATGCCCTGTAAAAGCTCAATGAGTGTACAGTAAAAGCGCTGCCTTCTGACTAATCCTATTGGAAAATGGCCAGCCTGTATTGAGAGGGATAGATGCAATCTTTGTGATGAAGAATAAAGCTTTGTCACTGATTGCTTTGAAGTCCGTTTTTGTTCTTGTTTCTGACTTGTTCCCAAGTCCGCTTTGCTCTTTTAGGGTTGCAACTGAAATAACGAGGTTAATAATAATGATCACACACAGCAGAATAGCAGAACCATAATGGAACACAAAACTACTCGTGCCAAAACAGAATTAATATTCCAACACAAACATTAAGGTGCTGAGCCTCTAAAGAAGTCACTGGAAGCTAGAAGCATAGAGTGCAGACCTCTGCCAAGCTATTTAAATTATTTTATTCATTTATTTTGTTGGCCACAGATTGTGCATTATTTTTTAATTTAGAAACTCTAATGTCAAAATGATCCCCATCTCCCCATAGTAAAGAATCCTATAAAAAATTTATGGATCCAGGCGGCAATCTGGATCATGCCTAAAATCCAATCAGTTGCTCCTTTCTTCATTTCCAAGAGTTTCTGAAAAATGAATCAAGTCCTTCAATGACTTTTTGAGTTTTGTTGCTAACGGACAGACAGATTATAAAGTAAAGTAAGGGAGCGCCTTGCCCAAAATGTCTGGGCTGTAATAAATGGAAATTGAGTGACCAGAGCACTGTGTACATATATTGTCCAATGAAAATATATTGAATTTTCTGACAAATATACGCAAACAGAGTCAAACAATTTTCGGCCAGCATTCCTTCTTGGCCGTTGCTTACTTGGCCTGGATGATGTGTTTAAATCCTTCACAATTGTGAAGAATAATTGTCTGCTTCTCCATGGTGAAGTATGCTGCAATGAGGCCTGCAGGGTTTCCTTATGTTGATTTGTCAGACACTGCAGACATCACCCCTTTTGTGTGAGCATGCACTGATCAAGATGTTAAAACCCTGAATTATTACCGCTTATTAAGATCCTGAAAGTCTAGGTTAGTCAACCCAGGTAATAGAGATACCCGAGGTATCGCTTTGAATAGGTCACTGGTATCACATATGCAATGGTTTGTGTTGTTTCCCAGCCTTGGAGACCCTGCTATCATTGGGTACATTTCAAGAAGATATCAAAAAGTGCTTAACGATAATCTACCCAATCTAAAAGATAATGTGTAAAAATGGTACTTGTAATAGTCTAATGATTCTTAGGCTCATGGAGAATACATTAAAGTTATAGAACAACCGAGTCAAAGTTCAAATTTAAGTGATGCTGAAATGTCAGAGTTTTGAAATGGGCAGCACATTCACAACCATCTCAAATATCTTAAAACTTCTTAAAAAGATTGGTCTGGAATCTCACCAATATAACATCAGAAACTTTTTATAAACATCTTAATGAACCAGACAACAACAACAGAACTACTATAATGATGTTGCTGAATATATATCACCTTGTTTGCAGGTGCTGCTTTAAAACATGATCTCTGATCATCCATATGTGCTAAAACAAAAGGTTACTAAGTCTGTAGATTTTGACAGATTTGCTACTGATGATTTTCACATTGAGAGTTAAAAAGACTTTTTGTTATTCGTATATTCCCCCTGGCTTGCATTGTTTCCCCAAATCAATACAGCAAGCACTAAAAGTACAAGGCCTGAAATCCATCCATCCATTTTCTGTACCGCTTAATGTTGAATTACTAAGTCCAAATGTTATAAAAAATCCACCATTTTAAAAAGTTTTTTTTTTACTGAGTCATTTCATTAACATTTAATCTGCTTAACTGAGCTGCTATTTTTATTATTTCTCTAAACGTGGATCACCAACAACAGTGGAAAAAGAGCCCACACAGCACCAGTACTCCAGTGTTGTGTAGTGTTACATCACAAATTCAATAAAATGGGCACTTCAGACAATTTTATTCACATTACAATTGCCTAAAAAAAGACCAAAAATGCCACTTGATGAAGTTCATGAGTTAAAACTCCCATTGAAAGTTCAATAATAAGAGCATATAATACTATTAACTAGATTAACTAGGAAAAACAGCTAAATTGGTACATCAAACACTTTTCAGCCTGCTTTCATAGCTACGTGTGAACAGTTTGTTGCTTTTCATGTAGAAGGACATTTTCAGTAGTCTCTTTGACCTTTGCTCCTCTCACTCTTGAGGCTTTGTAAAAGAAAGCAATGCATTTGTGAAGAATTTTGGTGCAGCTGTATCTGCTGAGTTAAATTTATCACTACTTATATCCAAGTCAAGTTAATTAAAATTGCTCTGAAGAAATATTGTTGCATAAGCAGAAAGTTTATACTGACATTAAGTTTTAGTAGAGATGACATTTAATACTGTCCAAGTAAGAAATTTGCAAAGAAAAGAGCTAATTACACAAATGCATACAGAACCACAAATGGAAATGAAAAAAGGGTCTACTGAGTTATTTATGCATTTAAATATCATAACCTACTTTAAATATAAGAAAGATTGAAAAAGCTTAGAATACACAGTAAGCTGTATCTAGTGTGTATATCCAACAGTCTTTGGAAGATTTCATTTTCATGTCATTGTATTTCTTGTTTAACTATTAATATTTTTAAACAGTTTCCTACTAAAGATATTCGGAGCTAGTCCAAAATAATAACCATTGGTCAGATAATACGCATATCTGAATCACAGTGCTGTCATTTGATTAAAATTTTTAATCAGTTAATCGGATCAGTGTCAAGAGTTAACTTGCGATTAATCCCATACTAATCAAATTTTTATTTGATTTACTTTATTTTACCATATTTTTCAGGATATTTATCACTATACAATACTTATGCATGCTGTTAGATAGATATAATAGATATAATTTATTTTTATTACTTGATATATTATATTCCTTCACACAGTATTCCCCGGGCGCTTTAAGTAGCTGCCCACTGCTCTTTGGAGATGTTCTGTGTTCAAATTGGTTCTAATTGTTCCTCCAGAGATGGGTTAAATGCAGAGTTTAAATTTCCCAGTTATATAAAATACCACAGTCTTGTCTATAAAAAAAAATTTTTGCAAAACTTTAAACCTAAACTGTCCAAAAGATCCATTTTGTGTCCGTTTCTGCTTCAGAACCACAACTTGCTTTCTACATCAGTTCCAGAAATCACACAAACATGTGAATCGCGGTTGGGAAAAATTACTTCTATTGGAAAGAATTTACGTTAATACAACTTTAACACATGAACTTTGACTGCCCTTATAATACTGTAAACAAAAGCAATCTCCCCCTTACCCCAGAACATTATAAAAAGATTTACTATGTTGCAGGACTTTTAAAATAGCAACTAGCCCACTATCACTCTTGCCTTTCTCATGGATACTTGTCTTCATCTGATGCCAGAATTAGTAGAACTTGGACCGTTCATCCACCACTCAGTGGATTAATTTTGGGCAAAGCTACAGTACAGTGATAGAGTTCAGAACCTCTACCAACACGGACTGAGTTCGTCAGTCCTGCCAATGGAACGCTCATATACCTATGTAAGCCTATAATGAACTCGTGCAGTACATACAGTGCATGTCTTGAGAATGTAGGTTTTGAAAGTTGTTGATGTTGGTTACTTTGCCCACACCTGGAAGGCAACAACACTTTTTATATTTGCATTTTGAGTTTGGGATATGACATTTAAACATTTTACCTACAGTAGGTTTAAAAAAATCTTTGCCTCATTTCCTCAGTATATTTCATTAGAGTTGGCCTAAAGTTTCAATCAGGGTTAAACCCCTAATGTCTCAGATCAGAGACAATCACTAATTTTATTGTAACTCTGACACCTAATTCTAATGATGTATCACGTTAATTATCTGTGATTGTGAGTGGTAAACAACAAATTTGTTTCAAACCTGACAAATTCAGAGCATTTATTTCTTCTTTATTCAGACTTGAAGCTTTATCACTGTTAAGCTGGGTTGTGGGGCTGCTAGCACCCATTTCAAAGGAGTTTTAGTGTTTTCATTAGAAAGGACATTACATGAACTAATTTCACTACAGCAGTAAGCTATGTAAATAGTGACCTAGTAACAAAAAGGCATCTTGAATCTTACATTTTTGCAATCTCAGTGTGTACTTCTGGATTGATTATTACATGCTTGAATGGTTACAGGTAAATGCAAGTGTGTGGGGGTGTTACTTTCCTGAGTCGAACAGGAGTTTGTCAGTCTGTGGCATTTTAATGAAAGGACATGTTTATTGGTAGCAGGGTGGGCGACTGCTACTGTGAAGAGAAGATCACATACTGCTACTGGGTACTGGAGCAGCGGGATATTGCAAACTGCAAGAGGGCACTAAAGAAACTCTTGAAACTCCAGCAGAGCAAACAAACATTTTTATTTTAGGTCTGATGAAAAGGTGAAGAAAAAGAGGGGAAGAAATATGGGGGAGGATGAAAACAATTTCTCTTGTTGCACCTTCTTGGTGGAAAAGATGCACCTAAATAACTACTGTCAATTCAGGCTGGATTTGCAGCAGTGTATTTTTGTCATATAGGTTACAGTTAATTTGATGCAGTTATCAAAATCATCGCATGCAAATTAATAAACAACAAATTCTTTCCACAAATAATAGTGGACTGCTGTAAGTTAGCAGCATAAAATCATACACTTATACTAACACCATGGGACACATTTATGGATGGTCTGCTCTGGCCAGAATTAAAAGCATCAAAAGCTTAATAAACACAATGTTTCAATGTTTCTAAACTTAAGAGTGAAATCTTTTGAGACTCAAGGAATTTATTAATCAAAGCAAATATCAAAGTTATTTGAGACAACAAGTGTATCTTCAATGTTTTACTTGAATAAGCAATCAGGATCTTACTTACATAACCTGAGTTAAAACAAAAAACAGCCTGTGTTGTTGGCAGTTTGCATGCTCCTGATTATCAGAAGCCCTGCTTGATTGCATATTTGCGCTGATTTATGTTGGCCCTATTAAACTGGTAGACGAGTGTAGCGGAATTGATTATGATCACATAAATTATGTAAACTGGTGGTTTGGCCTTATGGAAATTTAGGATAAAACCAGAAATTACCTGTTGTGAAAACATGATTCTTTAGAAAAGTCTCAAATACCACTCGAACTTCAAACTAAAAAGACTGTAACAGGGGAAAATCTTGAAAGTTAGTGAAATGCAAAATACAGTAACCTACTGTCATTATTTTAGTAATTCCATCCTAAAAAAAAGAAATCTTTCTCTGAGTATCTTACAATTATTATTTTTAACTGTGTTAATACAGTAGATATTGGCTTTGGTGCTTCAAAGCAAATCACCAATCTGTGGCTATTAAAGACACAATGACGGGACTAACATACAGTATACAATGTGTGGCCCCTGATTCCTCAACCAGGGGAAACTCTCTCATTTAAGATTAAAATCCAATCCATTAGCAGACAACATGGGAAATCATTCAGCTAAAAAATGGGTTCCAATCTGCAAAAGTGACTAAATGGGGAATCAGAGAGCTGAGCTGAATGGAATAAAAAAACATTTTCCTATTTTAGACATCAAGCATCAGAGAACCTCACGCCTTGGGAGATTACACATCAGAGAACAACAATTACTTGTTCTTAAAATGAAAAGAAAACTTGAGGTTCAAAAATGTATGTTCATGTTTTACTGGACGCTCACACAGTTTGGGAAGCTTGAGCTCAATATTGCTGCTATCAGGATGAACCAAGTGGAGTCACTTGATTTATAGACATTTTGACAACAGTAAGAATGTAACAAATACATTCCTCCAAAAGCAATATGCCATTAAGGATGAGATTTAAACCTTGATCAGATTTTAATAGTATTTACACTTGAGATTTCTCAGATGGCTGAGATGCTTCCAGCTTGTTGACAATGACAAACCACTCTCCAAAGTGTCCCCTGGGTGCAGCTGCAGGGTCAGGAAGCTTACTGAACCACATTTTCTCATAACAGACCAAAACACAAAAACACTGCATCAACAGTATGGATTCTACGATGTGTTTAATTAAAAAAATAAAAAATAAATATTGACATGTAATTAAAGCCTCTTTCCTCAGGGCTGCATTATCAGATTTTACTTTTATTGATAATTATCAGGAAATTTAAATGAAATTTATTTCCATATCAAGGAAGTATTGAATTACTTCTGATCTAAATGATCATACCAGATGATCCATTTATATTTTAAAAAAATCTCTTGATCTTTATTGAAAGTAGTGAGAATAATGAGGCATTTTGGAAATCTGAACTATACTTGTTCTATGTTTGTATTCCCATCAGGACATGACTGGAGGGAAAAAGGGGGAAATAAAGATAAAATTTGAAAAAAGAAGAGGATGGAAAAAGAAAGAGAGTGGTATTTAGGTAAGAAGAAATGTCATGGGACAAAAAGAGGAAAAAGCAGATAAAATGTGAGAATCCATGTGAGGAGACAGACAAAGAAATAAAAAAAACATAAAATAGAGAGAAGATATATAGGGGGAACAGTTTAAAGAGAACAACAAATGTTCAGAGTGACAGCAAAACCTCAACAACTCTTGACCAGGAGATGAATAAAGATTTTCCTTTATCAAAAATTGAATTGGGAACACTCTGGTTTATAATCAAAAGAAATAAAGGGAATAATATCACGTTATCATCAAGATGAACAGATTTATTGCACCGTGCTTGACATTAAGTTCATGGAGAAATTGGGCAGCATGTGTTCTTTATATTTGTATAGAAACAGTTTCCCACTGGCACTGACTTTTATGCTCACTGTGTGGAGGCAGAATAGCAAATACTGAGGAAAGTTCTACAACACAGTGTAAATATGTAACCCCTAATGTCTTGATTTCTATTGAAACCTCAAATGTCAACTTTCCAGATCAGCTCTGCTCGCTAAAAACACTGACACATTTGAAAGTAGAGATATGTTTCCAACATTTATCATTCTCTGGAGAATAGAAACAATAGTGCATTCAAGATTTCCAGATACTTTGTCCCTGCTTGGCCCTGATGTTGACAGGGATAATGGCAATCAAAGTAATTTGCATGTGCAAAAGTTAATCAATGACATTTCTATCTGAACTGGATGTAAATAATAAGTCTAAACTAGATACTCTATTCTTATTACCAAAACCACAGGGATGAGTCAGAAGGCTTCCTATCAAAGCGTTTCCTATTAATGGCAGCTGTGGCCTTATGGCCTTATGATTAAAGGAGCTATATTAAGTGAGGCTATTTTAGATAGCGAAAGCAGCTAGTTTTTAGCTTTAGTGTGACTCTCTTTCTCTGCCAATGGGGTTAACTTGCGGAACTTGCAGATTCCGATCAACCAGTCAGTAAGAGCGTTCCCCTAGAAATCCAGAAGTTACGAAAGTGAACCTCATTGGCTGAGAAAGAGCGTCACACCAAAGCTAAAAACTATCTGCTTTCGCTAACTGAAATAGCCTGACTTAATATCAATTATAGCTCCTTTGATGTAGACAGCTGAGGTGTGGCTTCCTATTAAATCATTACTACCTGTTGACACATAACACAATGACAAACTTGCTGTGTGCACATTCTAAACATCGCATCAATGCAAAATTTTCCCCATTAGCATTATTTTTTTAACATTTGTACATTTGTTTTTTTTTGAGAATCTCTGCAAAAATCTTCATGATCATCTAAAAGAAAAAGTCCTATCTAATAATCAACTGACCACATTCAAATAATGACATTTACTGCTGCTTTACCACTTTAAAAGAAAGTGTCCATTATGCCACACCTAGAAGTCCCTTTCCATATCTAAATGTAAGCAAAACCACATCGATATGCGAATCAGCTGCAATATCCGGACAAATTCCCTGATTATGCTGTTCCAATGATGTTTTCTTTATTCATTCATTTTTCAAAACAGTTCTGTGGGACACATCTTTGAATGTCTATGAATTCCAGAAACCGCATGTTTCTGTTACTAATATCCTATTTTATTAAAGAATCAGTTCAAGCTTATGTTAATTTACCATGTGATTATCTAAAGCTGATAGTTAAATCTACAAAATAAATGCTCAATTCTGGAAAACAAAGTGAGTTTCATTGGATCACCTCTTCAAAAATGTGTATGACTTCCTACTGAGATGTAAAGATGTCTCCACCTATTGCTTTCCAGGTATGTGCTCTTGACTCTGCCTTCCTTTCATTTTTATTTTTGCCTCCCTATTGTTATGTATGTACTGCAGTTTCATGTCCTTTTATGAGCATTGTTAAATAAGGACAACATGCTTTCAGTTTACAAGGACACTGGATTGACTGTAATATGAGGGCAGGTATGAATTTTCAACAGTCCAAGAACACATGAATATCTTGTTGACTTCTCTTGGGCTCCAAGTGAACAGAAAAAACAACAACAAAAAAGTGTCATTAATGCTGTCATTGTGTCAATGGCACTGCCTTGGAAGTGACACACAGTAACAAAGAAATCTTGGGACAAATCTGAAAATCTGGATCTGGAGGGATGTGACTCCATTTCATAAAAGTTGTGTAGTTATGCTACTGGCATGTTGCCAATTAACCTAATTAGCTGTCTCCTTCAGTTTGATTTGATCTGTGCCATTCATTTTTGCCAGTCTTTTGTTGTCCATGTTCTAATTTTAATTCACGCTGCAGTCATCAAATTCAAAATGAGCTAATATTTTCCATAAAGTGGTAAAATATCTCAGTTTTATTGAGATATCGTGTCCATTTTCCATTGGGAATAATAAGGGTTTGGGAATTTACCAATCTTTGCATTCTGTTTTTCCTTTTTTATTCATATTTTATACAGCATCCCAATTTTGGGAATCTAGTTTGTAGAAAGGTTTGTGCCTCTGTGTAGAAAGATTTTCTTGACTTGCATCAATTTGCAGCTACATTCAGCCATTTAAAAACAGACAAATAATGAAGAAATACTGGATTCAAGCTGTGTTCTGATCCATGAATAGTCAGACCCCACATTCGGATCATAAAAGACCTGTGTTATCATGGAAGTTCAGCTTACAGTCCAAATGCAGCTACAAATTTGCTCATCAACAGTTCTGGATTAATCACATTAACTCTAGTGGTTCCAGTAATTTTTTTATTTGACTCCAGACATACTTTGATGTCGTAGAGTTTAGACATGTCGTACAGGCAGTGCTTGCCACTGTGAACATGGTGCCGGGACTGACAGCCTGCTACAGAGAGAGCAACCAACTCAGCATGAACGTCAATGCAGAAGCACAACTGAGAAGACTCCACACTGCAAACACTTGCTGTTGCTTTCCTGAGAGGCAAAAAACGCAAGCAACTTAAGGGCTAAATGGATAACAGACAACTTTCTCTGCTTCATCAAAAATAACAAAAAACAAAACTATAAACCACTATCTGACCTGGATAATGTTTGGGTTTACAGCCTGTTGAAAGACATCAAGCCAAGTTTTTTACACTGAGAAAATATAGGCTGCCGTAGCTGAATGAGCAAAATACCTGCCCATAGCCTTGCTAAACACTGTTGAATAAGGTTTAAAAGGTGTAAAACTAATGTTCATTTTGTTATGTTTTTTAGTATTTTAAAAAAGGAGCATACTGGCTGTGTCTCGCTCTCGCTCTTTCAAGCAAGTGTCATTCCTCACCCCTAAACTTTATACTTCACTTACACAGGATGGCTCACTAAACGGATGGCTTCACTAAAAAAGAAAATCGTTCGCTCCCTTGCTTTTTTCAATCCTTTTTTGCTGAACACGTAATTGACTGAAGGATATGCATGCATGTTAATTTTGTTTAATGGCCTTCTGTTCTTATGTACATGCTTGGCTGCAGCTCCGTTAACAGGAATTAGTCCTTTATTCTTTTTATGAAGCATGCATATCTGAGTGCAGTATTGTTCTCTTTTAATTATGTTTTCAACATGTTGGAAGTTTGCTGTTGTAGAACATCATGTTCCAAAAAAGCTTTGAATTAAAGCAAAATGCAGCGATCTGCAAAGCATTTAGTGTGACGGCATGATATAGATTTTTCATCCTCACTGCTAATATATGTATATATATATATATATATACATATATATATATATATATATATATACATACATACACACACACAGACAAAATTGTTGGTACCCCTCAGTTAAAGAAGAAAAAACACAAAATTCTCACTGAAGTCACTTGAAACTTACAAAAGTAACAATAAATAAAAATTTATTGAAAATTTAATAATCAAAATCAGCCTCACTTTTGAATTGCTGATTAACATAATCATTTTAAAAAATAAACTAATGAAACAGGCCTGGACAAAAATGATGGTACCCATAACTTAATATTTTGTTGCACAACCTTTTGAGGCAATCACTGCAATTAAGCGATTTCTGTATTTGTCAATGAGCGTTCT
>JAVQJG010217711.1:0-15057 GCA_036024015.1 Craterocephalus amniculus
AGGGGGAGACCCGATGGAGGAGGAAATGTCCGCTTTTTTATCAGAACAGGTCAGTCAAGCAAAATACTTACTTCCAAGCTGCTGTATGACGATGATAATGCTGCATAGAGCCGCTTTAAGTCACAAAATTCCAGTGCAGAATTTCTTTTGCTATATTGTGACAAGAAATTAAGTTTTCATACATGTTTTTCTCAGTTAGTCTTTTTATAGGTTTTCCGGATGATTGTCCATTTTGTTTTCTTACAGAGACCATAGGACGTTTTCTGCTTGTCTGGTTTCTCTGTTTTGGCTCTGAAGTTATTTTTGTTCTGCTCTGTTCTGTTTCATCTTTGTCTCTTTTCTTTACTCTCTTTTTCTCTCCTTGATTCACAAACCCCTTCCTTGTTTCCCCCTGTCAGAACATTGCAAAAGCATCAAGGAGTGAAATAATGAAGGTTTCTAAATTTCAAAGTTAAAGAAGCTATACCCGATATTATGTCCGGCTGTTTTAGTTAGCGAAAGTGGCTAGATTTTATCTTTGGAGTGATGCTCTTTCTCAGCCAATGGGGTTAACTTTCGGAACGTCCGGATTCCAATCAGCCACTAAGAGCATTTCCCTAGGAATTCGGACGTTACGAAAGTTAACCCCATTGGCAGAGAGAGCGTTAGCCAAAGCTAAAACTTTGCTGCTATCGCTAACTAAAATAGCCGGACTTAATGTTGGGTATAGCTCCTTTAAACATTCTCTAAAAATCAAGAGAGAGATGAAAGAGAAAGAGATGACGATAAAACATGGTATGTTATTGTCACACAGTTGTGTCTTGTTTTTTTCTTGGTGACACTGAAAATTCAAACAAAACAGGAGGAAGTAGCCATTCTCTGAGTTTACAATGTAACATATTTAAAGAAAATGATGGACATTAACCAACAGATTGGATGACCAACAAATAAATATCTGTCATGGGCAAATTAAAGAGAAGAAGACCTTCAGAAAGGTTAAATACACTCATTAAACCTGTACATACCTTAGAAATTTATTTCATAGTTATTTTAGCAACTGTCTATAACTTTATATTGTTGTATATTTTATACCCTTGCTTTATTTATTTATTGCTGTTTTTATCATTTGTTTAGGCTTTTTATACTCTCACCCATCACAGAGTCCTTATTTTGTACCAGTACCATGTAACATGCGCTGCAACAGTATGACATGAGAATCCTTGAATCTTTGAAAGAATAACTGCCAAGATTAATAATGTATAAATTATAAATTTATTGGGGGGAAAAAATCCAAGATGTTACTTTTAAGGATAATGGAGGCTGAATCATAGAACAATTAAAGGAATATTGTTTAACCTTTGGCCACTAGGGGGCGCCTTACTTGTAACTTCCACAGGCCACACGGCACTGGTAAAATGAACCAGTTTCCATCCTGTGGTGGAATCGAGCTGCAGACCTCTCTGACAGCTGAGAGTGAAGTAATTTGAGTTCAAGAATTTTCCAAAAGATTTTCCACATTGAAGGATTGGGGGCTACTAGTGGAGGGATGTGACTGAGTGCTTCTTGTTTATCTCCTGGTTGTTATGATAACTTCAGCATTAGCCTGTAGGTTATGGGGCATTACAGCAGATTCCCAAACATATTTTTATCCAAAATGTATGGAAAAAACTTAAAAGTGCAAATGATAGCATCCAAGATAAATTTCCTAAAAAAAAGATTTAAAAATGTCTTGTAAAAGGTTTAAGTATCATGGTCAGGTTTTTCTGCTTTTGGTTTGGATTGTATTTGGAGTTTATATCACCTTTTCTTCTCATCTCCTCTGTATTCCTCGGTTCACTCACGTTCCATGTTTAGTTGGTGTTTGCTCTTAAGACTTAGATTCTATTTAATAAAGCCAGTTCTTTTGGTATTTTCAGGTAATGTTGATACCTGCCCGTTTGCCACCTTGGTTTTCATCTGATTACCACACCTGCCTGGAATTAGTTGTTACTTCCAAAAACCGCTCTTTGCTTCCTTTGTTCAGTGTAAGTTTTCAGTAATGTTTGTGACCTCAGATGGCTTTTTTATGCATATTAGCTCCCATTTTTGCAGTCGCCTCAGGTATTGTTTTCCTGTAGGCTATCAAAGATTTTTTTTAAACTGTCTCCTGCTGAATCCTGCATATTGAATTGATCCACCTTCTAACCAGGACTGTGGCCCAAAACTGCAGAAGTTTCCATCCAAGTATTGATTATGCATGTGACCACTATCCAAATAGGGCTTTTTTCCCTTGTTTATTTTTAAAAAGTTGCAACAGCTATGCATTTTTCTTGAAAAAAATAGATATCTCTTACTCATTTACTGTAACTGTTCACAAGTAAACTGTTTGACATTGCTATACTGCACTTACAGTACATAGGTGCATGCTATTAAGCTAGTGAGACATATAAGATACAATCCTTGTTATCAACTTTGACTAACTAACCCTTTATCATTTCAATGCTACTTAAACTCTGGTCCTTGAGGGGCACTGTCCTCCAGGTTTCAGACATTTCCCTGGTTCAACACAGCTGATCTAACAGATGAACTTAAGGAACTTAAGGTGTTGGATCCATTTAAATTGAACAAGGTGTGTTGGAACAGGGAAGATCCCAACACTTGTAGAACTGTAGCCTTCAAGGGCAAGAGTTTGAGATCCTGGATGTAGTACAGACGTTTACATCCTCCTGTGATACATCATTTTGATGATGTGGAAAAGATGTCATGGGGAAATACTTTTTAAATTAGTGTGAAAATTATAACTGGCTGCAGGACTTCACTGTTCTAGTTTAACCTACTAGCAGTGGCTTTCTGCTTTGGTATTCTCACTGTAGTGCCAGATCAAATCCCACTGATGAGAACAAAGGTAGGTGATCTGAACACATTTTAGACCTGTTTATAGGTAAACTTAATTAAAGGTACAAAAAATATCAAGCAATAAAGCCATGCATCACATCCAGGCAGCTTTTATAGTTTAGTATTTCTCGTGAAGGTGATGACAAAATTTATGCACAGCCACATTTCTTTTAATTCCAATATGTCTCTCAGTATTAAAACAAACATTACTCTAATTAACTTTAATCCTATAACAATTTAAAATATTAACAATAGAACAGTTGCCAATTTCCTGCAGCACCATCACATTTAAGATTCCAGTCCACTTTCTCTTTTCTTGCAAGCTGATCTGAAATGTTTTCACTTTGTAAATCATGAGAGAAATTAAAATGTCACATTGAAGCATCTATTAAAAAGTAACATGATTTGCTTTTTCATGATTATTAATTTTTAGAAGAGCTTGAAGGATTTTGATGCTGCTGTTGATTTTTTTTACACTAATTGTGTCATGGATAAGCTGTCCTTTTTTCCCCTTTCTTTACATTTAATATTGTCTCCTTTTTTGTATTTTAGAAAAGCTTTTTTCCGTTGCAATGGTCCCTTTGTGGCCTTGATAGTATCACACTTTGTGAGTCTTTACTGTGAGAAGTGTTTATCTCGACTTATAGACTTTCAGTCTCCATGCAGTTTCTTTTTACAGCAAATATAAATTCATCAGAATAACAGCATACTCTTTGTTTTGTCTTTTATAAAATGTGCAACATTAAGTGATGGCTGGCGAGTGAACTCCTGCAGTACAAACACCACATAACTCAAAGCGGATGATGGAGCCACTGTTCACATCTGCTGAGAAAAGCAATCAAAGTCTTGTGGCTCACCTCAACGTGCCGCTATCCCTCAGACACTTCGAACATCCACTTTGTTCTTCATTCACGTTGGCCTTCCTTCCCAACCATTTGAGTGACTGGTGAGATTAAGCACCCTTTGAACTCTATCTGGTTATTGGAGGAGCAGTCTAAATTGAAGCAGTGTTATTTCATGCTACCTTGCTGAGTCAGTGGGAAAGTGGTGAGCAGGGGGTGGCACTTCTCTAAATGAATAAAGAGCTTTTTAGAAGGAAAGGTGTGGAGCCTGATCTAAAACGCATTATACAGCTATAATGAGACTTGTAAAGGCAAGAGGGGATGTATTGGATTAAAAATGTTGTGAACAGAATATTTTGCAGTCCATTATAGAAAAAATAGAAATTGACCTGAAAAGTGACTTTCTTGCTGAGGGTAAAAAAAAAGGGTAATGTTGATGAAATAGTTTCTTCAGCTCAAGCAGTTTATGATGGCTGATGAAAATGTAGCCAGATTCTAAACCAGCTGGAATTACACTCTTTTGAAGAAAGAAAATTAACCTAACAGCAATACTAACATTTAGTGGAGGCTTGAATCCTTTTATTTGTTTATTTATTTTAAAGTAGGCTGGCTGGTAGTCTGGCTGGTATTAGGTTGATAAAGTAGGGACTGTTTCAAAACTGTCATCAAATATTGTATATAATATATATCAAAGAGCAAAAGAAGAAACAGTAGAATTCACTTTACAGCTGAAAACAGTATCATGCAAGAAAATCTATTCAGGGGATCTGAAAATTCAACGGTGTATTCCTCATCTTTGCTTAAAGGTTCAGTGTGTAACAAAATCAGTGCTGAATGACAGAAATTTTAATTATCAATCAAACAGTTTCCATTGATATCTATTTGTTTAAAAAACTTTTGTTTTTTAGGCTTAGAATGAACTATTTTTATCTACTTGCAGCGGGTCAACATGCATGGCAGCTGCCATATTTGTGCTGCCATCTTTACAACTGTCTCTCTAAACACACATCTGTGTATGAAGTGAGACCCCTCTAACTTCAAATCTGCAAAACCAGCTTCGTTTGATAGGTCCTAGAGTATTTGTTTTACATTACCCAAGTGGAAATTTCGGGGATCTATACTTTATGTAAGTAATTTTTCGGCTTTTTACTTCTGTTTCATTCCTGTTAAATTTTGCCTTGTTTTCATTCCGGCTTGTCATTCTTCAAAAAACCTAGATAAATCTATTCATCCAGATGAGGTATATTTGGTCTTGGTTGGGTGATCAGTATGTATACCATTCTGACAAACCTCTTGGTTTGTACGTGATCCTTTGCACCTGTGCATGACAGAAACTGGTAGTGTAACACTTGAGTTAAATGCTTGAGTTGATACTTTAACTTCTGCAGAAGTGTTTTTATAGCCCAGTATCTATACGTACATCTGAGTAATGAATGGGAAAACTTTTTTGACACCTCTGTGAGCTGCAAAAGGCACCAGAAGTAGTTACCCATTGTACAGTTATTGCTGCACTTGTGGCCAATGGATCCACCTGCAGATGAAAACCTGTTTGCCTGGAGGAATTTTGGCCACTGACGGCTACTGTCCATTTACAACAGCACTTGGCATTTCTTTACCACTAGATGTCAGTAATACTTGCAGGCTTACCTTTTAAGTCTGCATCAAAAGCAGTAATGAACTTTGCCTGTGCCTGGTAAATGAACGGTACATATACAGCTCTTTTCTAGTCATTTTGACCTCATAGCACTTACTGCAGGTCACATTCATACGTACACTCAAACAGCACTTTTGGAGTTATCTATGATTGTGTTTTATCCTCTCACACCGATGAGCACATCAGAGGCAATGTGTGGTTCAGTATCTTGCCGATGGATACTTCAACATGTAGTCTGAAGTTGGGACTGAGCCACCTGTCTTCCAGACTGATGATTGCTCTTCCCCTAAGCCACAGTTTTGCTATTTTTGCAATCCTGATTCAAGAGAGAATTAAGCTGAAGGGGGAGGGGCAAGGGGGGACAAAATATAGTGAATAGGAAAAGGTTAGTTACTGTCAGGGCAACATAACTCAAGTGTGAAAGGGAGTAAAACCTATAAGTAGCAAAAAAGTAAGCTTTAAATATGCTTTTTTTTCTTACATCCTGTGTTGCCACATCTAAGCCTATCAGCACACATTAATTAATTGCCATACATGTTTTTAGTTCCTATTTGTAAACGAAGTCAAAGCTGAAATCATGAGTTGAGAGGAATTAGGAATGCAATGACTAAGGAAATTATGCATCTGTAGATTAATACCTTCTGCAACCACTTTTCTGCTTTTGTATAAGTGCATGTGATCTGATTGATGCACGCATCAGGTAGTTGAATGCAGATGCAATGAGGAATAAAAGCAGCTGCAATGTCATGTAGCTAGATGCAGTAACACTTTGAGACATTAATGTCTGCGTAATCAGCACAAGGGGATGTAAGCTGCGTTTTCATAAGAAACTGAGAAAGCTCGTATCATTTCTAAAACTTATCTGTGAAACAAACTGTCTCTTTTCCTCTAAGAAGTTCTGTAATTGCAGGTTTTCAGCAGTAAAACTTTGAAAACCAGAAACTCTTGTGGGATTTTTAGTTTTGGATTGTCTGTATCTTTGTCTTTTTCCCCTCTTTTACCTTTTGGCTTTGTCTGAAATCAAATGAATCTTTTGGATTTAATTTTTTTTCTCTCCATCCATTTTCCAACCACTTAATTGAGGTGAGGTGGAGGCAACAGGTCCAGGAGAGAATCATAGACATCGCTCTCCCCAGCTACACACTCCAGCTTCTACCGGAGGTTCCCAAGGAATTTTCCATGCTACAAGGAATACATAATCCCACCAGCATGTCCTGGGTTTGCCCTGGGGCCTCCTCCCAGTTGGATGTGCAGAAAAGCTTCCAAAGGGAATTGATCAGGAGGCATCCTAATCAGCTAAACACTTCTGATGGGGGAGCGGAGGCTTTAGTTTAAATTCCCCTGGATGCTTAAGCTTCTCACCTTATCTCTGAGAAACTAATTACAGCAGCTTGTACTTACAATCTCCTCTTCGTTTGTTTTGTCATTAACCAAATCTAAAGACCGTTTGTGAGAGATGGAACATAGACAAAGAAACTGAAAGCTGTCTTTCACTCAGCTCCTCCTTTACAACAGGACACACTCCTGACAGCCCCATCTGTCACTCAGTAGTTATTTTCTTCTACTTGACACAGAAACTTATACTTCCCTAAGTTTTAACCATTCTATGCTACTTTTCCTAATGCATTGTGGGATACTTTGACTTCAAGATATAAGGTATTAAATGTCCACATACATTTGGAGAAGAGCACAATAAGGCAAAACGCTTACTCCAATCAGTTTGGCTCTATTTCCTTGTTTTGCTTGGGTAACTGGTTGTCTGTCACCTGTTCATAACTTCCCAGTGGTCTGGAGTTTTTTTCATCATTTCCTCATCAGATCTCCAACCTCCTGGTAGACTTGTTTCTTCGTGGCATTTTTCGTTTCCTGTATTGCAACACTTAGGTTTTATTTTTTTTTATGAATTTTCCTAGGTCTGTGTCTCTTTCAACCCAAACACTGCAACACTTCAAAATTCACTCAGATATTTTATTGCCAATAGAACAAAACATGTTAAAACAGACATTTCATCATTTCATGGAAAATATTGGCTCATTTTAACACCTATACATCTCATAAGCTGGAACAAGGTGGAGATTGCCATTATATAGTGCCAGGTCTAAGTTAACATCACAGAGAAGTTCTGCATGCTTCTAGTTGCAGTTGCAGCACTGACTACTGCACACATGTAGTGTTGTAGTCAAGTTGGCACCTCTCCGCCCAAATAAAGGAATCAACTTTTGCAATGGGAAAACATAAGAAAAAGAACCGACTGATCGTGCAAGTACCTGTGAAAAAAATTGTCTTTTTATCCCTACAGTAGAACTGAGCCTGGAGAGCCAGAGTCATGCAGGCACATCGAAGACATATGTCTCTGTCATCCAGTATTAGGTTTGATTCACGTGGAACACAGATGCCATTAGAAATAGATGTCACAGCAGTCCTGGATGAATTGGTTTGGGCTGCAGCAATCTGCTGACTTCCATCCATCACTGACCTGTGGAAACCAGGGGTAGCACAGATGCACTGCATGCCTCAGATCATCTCTTTAAGCATTTATTTGGCACCACCTTCACATGCTTTAGTGATTCCTGTTAAGCTGCATTTAACATGTACAACCCTTCAAAAAACATTCTGACTCCAAGATAAAGAGTGGTAGTAATACTTCAGCATGTATTTATTTCACTCAACACATAAGTGACACAATGTGCAAGTTATCCAGTTCCATTCCCGCATTTGACCAGTACAGCTTCAAAGAAAAGTTTTGTTTTTGTTTTTTTTCTCAGTAAAATAGGGTCAAGCCCACAACAACATTAGACCAACAGCAATAAGAGTCAATTTAACTTTGGTATCTTATTTTGAGAGGCTTCTTACTGTAGATCAAGCTGATGCTGAAGCTATTTTGAGACTGAAAAAGTAAAAAATGAGGGAACTGAAAAATCAGTTTGGAGTTCTTGCACTGAAATTTTGCTCAGTATGGGTTAGGATTAGTTTTAATGAAAATAAAGCACTGTTCCTGTAAGTGCAAAGTTTATGAATTGAATTAACTTGTGTACCTACCTAAAGAAGCATGGAATATAAAATAAATCATTGGTGTGCTTTAGGGGTAAAGAGACAAGTTACTATGCTGTTGATTTAGCTGATGTATTGCAGTCTGGATAAAAACTCTTACCTAGTTTAGCTATATCTAATCCTTTAGATAGATGTATCTAATATCTAAACAGTGTTGGTTTGCAATAAAACTGACATCACACCTGTGAAGCTTTATTTACTCTGTGTAGATGCAGGTTTAATCCCTAGGGAGCACTAAATCAGCTTAGTCTGACTTGTCAAATTTTTGTATAGAAAAGACAAGTCAGCAGTGATTTTCCACCACACGATCATCTTAGTCTAAATTGAAATGATGCTTTTTCAAGGAAAAATTGGCCATGCTTTTGAGAAAGAGAAATGTAAGACAGTTGTAATCTGTGACATGTTGAAATGGATAATTTACATCTGTGGACGTCTTTGCCAATGCCAAAATGCACGTTTTACAAGAGGATAATAAGGGGGAAATTTAAAAAAAGCTCTTTGCAAGCACATTTCCTGTCTTGCAGCGTTTTTCTTCCCGTAAAAATAGGGTGTCCAATCCCTTGGAGCTTTTTAATAAAATGTTTGGTTTTTAATAACAAATAAGATGAAAACCACTTAAGTAATTGACTTGAATGCATAATGTTCAACTGCATCAGCGAGCTGGCATCTGGAATGACGGCTCTTCACAGCACTGATTTTAAAACTGCCAATAAAAGAAGGCATATTACGAGGTGCAGTTCTCATAGGTTTTCTACTCATTTGGTTCACATCAATGTGACAAGGTGTTTAGGAATTAAGTGATACCTGTTCAGTCACACACACACAATCTTTAAGTGATTCCACTTGATCTGTGCCTCAGCCAATTTCTTAAACAGTTCTTTAATTTGATGTACCAGGGACATCTTCCACCTCCTGCACTTTACTGTATCCATTGCATCACTACTCATGATCCACAAGACAAACTTTACTGATGATTTGTTTTAATTATGTAACTTTTTTCAACCTTAAAGCTCATTGTTCTGGGCTTGTTTGATGGTACAGTGACATCTAATATGCGCTTTTCTGTAACTGTAGCTGCCCAGCAGCATCACAAGCCTGACAAGATATGACTTTCCATCCATGATGTTGCAGCCACATTTCTCTTTACGCACTGCATCCAGGTGGACACACTGCACAAGCAGAAAAAAATAAATTAGCACAAGCAGAAAAAAATAACTTTGGAATGAGCCAATATTTGAAAAACCTCTAAACACGTTTTCAGAACAGCTTTGCACTGAAGGAAAATGGTTTTTACCTGTAGTGCTGCTGCGA
This sequence comes from Craterocephalus amniculus, assembly GCA_036024015.1. Taxonomy (NCBI): domain Eukaryota; kingdom Metazoa; phylum Chordata; class Actinopteri; order Atheriniformes; family Atherinidae; genus Craterocephalus; species Craterocephalus amniculus. The sequence goes on from JAVQJG010217711.1 coordinate 9,712, forward strand.
GTTTTCCCACAGGAAGGTACCCGACCTTGAGTGGAGAAAGTGAAAAAAAAAAAACTTGCAATAGATGTAAATGAAGTAAGCGGCTTTTAAAAGTAGAACACCTTGTCAGTCTTTCGGACTCGTCTTCATGGGCTTTGTGGAGGAAATAGTGCCTCAGGTGTTTGTTGTCCTTTTTGAAGGATTACAGAGATAGAAACATGAAGGGATTACACACCTATCTGCTGGGGACCAGTGGCAGAGCAACAATACTAGCATATCTCATCATGGACACTGACAAATTCCAACTCGTCCGTCCAACTCCATACGGGTGATCCCACACCTCGTGTCTTTTTTTTCTTTTTTTCCTTGGTGCGTCCAAGGTTGTTCATGTAATAAAGCAAAATAATGCTGGTGGTGAGGGTTGAATGTGAGTGCTGTGGTTATTTATCTTCACTGGAGCAATGCAGCTTCTCTCATATGGATTAGAGGACAGAAGAAACCTCCAGGGAATCTACCAGGTTATTACTTTTGCGTTTGGGAGTGTAGAGGTCAGTGACCGCGATTCGGCAGCAGGTGGATACAATCTGGCTGTTTTTTGGGGGTTTTTTTTTGTTTGCTTTTAATACAGATCTGATTGGTTTTGTGTTTACTTTCTCTGTGATTCTTTAACTCGTGTCGGGACATGTGGCCATATGTCACTGCAGTGCATTTACTGTATGAAACCTGCATTCTGCAGCAAAAGTTCATCAGGGTCAGAGTTATGCAGTATCCATGTTTGGATACTCCAGAGCTGACCAGTTTATTCTCCCCCCATTTTTATCCGAGTTGTTAATCTAGTTAGTAAAGATTTTAAAGAAATCTAAAACTAGAAGAAGCATTAAAATAAACACGATTCAGTTCCTTCATTCATTGTTTTCCAGTATCTTTAAACTTTTTTGTTTAAGTTTTCAGCTGCTTACTGGATTTTGAAATGGTCCTCTTCAGGATGATTAATCTTCGCTTGTCCTTTACTATTCCAGTACTGATCATAGTCCTACACATTTTAGATGCCAGAACAGAAGCTAGAACTCACACTCCTACTTGCATGATTACATTAAACCACAACTGTGAATGGTTGGTATGTCCGATTATATGGAAAAACACCCAGTGGTCTACTTGGACAAAGTGACTAGTCTTCTGCTTAACACAAACATTTCTTGTTTTCTTGTTGCTTTACTTTAAATCCCCGGTCCGTCCCAGCAGCTTACTGGAGGTTTGCGTGATGACAGTATGATGGGACATTCATATTCACTGTTGCAGCTTTTTCTTGCCACTTGGGGGCAATGTCAAGCATGGGACTGCTTGATGAATTAACCCTTGTGGTTAGAAAAGTAAAAGAGACGTGAGTGGACAATGAATTGCTATATGGTTGAGTGCTGCCATTGTCTGCACTGTTTTTGCTTCCTCCTCTTTCGCTGTGGTTGTAACCTTTACACTTCAAGCTAACCTTCAACCAATCTGCATTTGACCTGTGTTGCTTGGAGCAGTGTTTTCTCAATTGGCTGTTGTGTGCAGTCTGCACACAAACACATCTGTGTGGTAAAATTCCCACAGTTCCTTTCTCTGCATGGCCCTAAACCCACACAAATGGACACCAGTGGGCCAAGATAAATGTCCCAGCACTCATGCCTGCTGAGCTGCAAAGAAGGGAACATGTTGAAATGATAATGGTAGCTGAATATAGTAGTTTAATGTGGCTTTCAACAAATGCTAGTATTTTAGATACTATTAAGTATATATATATATAACAAGATATCTGTTTGAAGCTGGACAGAAAATTACTTAAATGCAAGATATTTCACCAAGTCAGAGCAAGTTTATAAAAAAACTGAACTTGCATCTATAATCAGAAGGTTTTCTTTATTGTTGACATAACTATTATACCTGCGGAGATAAGTAGTCAAGTAGAAGTAAGGTATGTAGATACTACATAATAAAGGATAAATATGGAACTGGCTGCAGACATGCTGCTTCTTTGTTTTATTTGTTCAGTTTAAAGACTGGAACAGTTTCTTCTCTAAGTCCGTAGGTAGCAATACAAGTAATATGATGCTGTCATGCATCACAAAGAAAAGCGTGAAATATACTGTTTGATGGGTGATTTTATTTTTTTTTTATATCTTTTTTTTTATATTAATTTTTTTATGCATCATTCATATGAATTGAAACAAGAAAACAACACACAAAGAACATCTACTGGGGACTCTGGAGTAAAACAAGACTTTTAAACTCATTATTTAGTGTCTAATTATCAGTCAGTGTCACATAAGGGTAGCAATGTAAATTTAAGTGACAAAAATTTATAACAAGAAGTCCATTTGTTTTTTCACCATGTCAGTGATACATTCAGTCTTTATTTTTCCCTGTCTCCAAAAAAGATTTTGAAAATTAGAAGTATTTTGTAAAGCTCAAAGTTCTCAAACTTAATGAAGCTGTAACCCAGACAGCTTCCCTCAGACACCAACAAAGCCAAACACAACAAATCCATGTCAGTGTCTTAAAAGAATCATTAATATTCAGCACCGAGTCCCAGACCAGCAGATTGCATCAGTGTGAGATGACAGTGACAGTCCCTAAAGATCCCAAACACTCCATTACTTTATCAGTGTCATGTATTCTTACCAAACTTTCATCTCTTGTGTTGGTTTGGACTTCAAAGCACTTCACATTTTAACATGGCAACCCTAGCAATCATCACTTAATTGTACCCTATGTGCGAGGCAGGGGACTCTTACCCAGCTGCGACAGCCGCATCCTCCAATTAATTCCTCTCAAGCAAATTATTAATTAAACCAATTCTTCACATTGCTTTGAAAGCAAATGAATGGCAAATCATTATGATGGTAATTGCATGTTGCAGTGATGGTGAAACTGGTCATTAGTGCTCATATTTTATGTATGCACAAATTTCTTGTTCTTGAGACTTTGAAGCTATGAACTGAGGGAGAAAATGAAGGGTAATGTGGTAATGACATTTGCCCTGGATTGCACACATGGCCATTTAACAGTATGGGTATTTACACGTTCTGCTTATTAGTTCTTATTTACCATTGAGTGCACTCAGTTTTTTTCTGAAAGTATTTAGATAAGTAAGAAAAATTCTTTCAGTGCAGCGGCTAGTTTTACATACAGATCTGGATTACCCAGCTGAGGGATGGTAAATAGTTCACATAGCTTCCTGCAGATGTTCAATGATTCACAATATAGGGAAATCAACTCAGCCTTCCTTCTAATATATTCTTAGATGTTTACCTTTTTGCTGATTTTTCAACTCTCTTTCTTTAGAGAAATAGGCTATCAGTCTTCTTTCCATGTACAAAATATTTAAAATGACATCTTTAAAGTTCTTTTACTGGCATTAATCACATTTAGACGTGACTTTTTACATTGATGTTAAATACAGGAAATTAAAACTGTAGATCTTAAAGACTAAAGATTGTTGGATGGTGGTGTAGCCTCAGTTTTAACTTGTCACTGATCAAAGTTTAACCTTATGAGAGGCATTTGTATGCCATCAGATTTTTTTTAATCCTTCCTCTTAACTGCCATGTGTTTTTGAAAACAAAACCAACAAAATCAAAATCAACAAAATTCTCTAAATTTCAATTTAAAAGAGAGACTTTTTTTTCTATCCACTTGCAACAGTATTTTCCTCAGGTTAAGGCACTTTTTTATTTTTTATCTCTCCCTCAATTTCTGCTTGACTGGCTGGAGATGCCCTAGTTAACGTGGACACTTCAAACACAGTGGTCTAAGAAACAGCAGCTGCAGTTTTGTGTCTGTACAGTAGCTGGTCCACTAAGTTTAGTTTAAAGTTACTATGAGGAGGATTTGGAAGACCTGGGCAGAAAAGGCAACCTAATACTTTTGATTTCATTCGTCATTTGAATATGCACGTGTTTTTTACCTTTTAGATTTAGAAAAAAAATATAGAGATTTATGTCTACAGATGACATACAGATTTAAGAAGATGAGGTATGGTTGGTCAGTTGGTAGAACCTGGAAATCAATAAATCCTACACACTGCTCCTTTAAAGTGTCATTAAGCATAGTGGTTCATTTTGTTGTCACAAACCAGTACAAAAAGACGTATGAGATAACCTTTTGAAAAATAAGTTCTATTTCATCTAAGCCAGCTCCCTGTCTCTCCATTCATCCCCAATGGACCCCTCCCTCCCTCACATTTAAGTGTACGCTGTGGTCTCCTACAGTTGCTTCATATCTGTTGGATTTCAGGAGAAGGTTTCAACTTTTAAGAAGGCTTCTCTTCCTTTACTTACAAATACCCCAGAATTTCATCCATTATCTTGTGACCAAGTCAAAATATATGGGCTGAGAAATAAGCATGGCAGTACCAGAATTAAGGTTCTTTAAAAGGCCACTTGGAGCTTTTTTTAATTGCAACATTAGCGCTGAAAGATGCTTGACACTCCCTGAATTTATACCAACGCAAACATGCCCTTTTATTTTTCTGTTGAGGAAATCTTTAAGGGTGAATTGTAAAGGCATACTATTAAGCTAGCATGCCACCATGTCAATCCGTCTTACTGTCTTATAATTAAGTACATTTCTCTCCTGGTAATTCCGTTGTTCCTGTTTTTTTAGTTGTTGCCTCTGGGCAGATGGTCTGCAGATGCCACCCAATGGCCTGCAGCTGTGAAGGAAAAATGATTCATTCAGTTTGTCAACGTACGATGTTCTAAGCTACAGGGTTGCATGGGGGTGAGGATGTTAGATTTTAAGAACAAAACTACTGTGAATACATTTGATTTCTCTAATTACTCTTTCATTCCATTTTTTTCTGTGAAGCTTCTTTCAAACTCAATGTGAAGCTGATTTTATTTTTTTCTTTTAACAAGGAAAAATCTAAGTTAATGACATAAATAGGAATTCATCTTCGGTGATTTAAGGCGAGGTTTCTCTTAAAAGCAGTGAACTAAAGAGCTTTAATGCCTATCTTGATCCCAAAGTAAATCACTATTTCATTCAGAGTTCTAAATTTCCACTTCTGAGTTACATGGAACTTCAACATTACTCAATATAAACTCATAATGTAAAGGAGTGTTTGCAAATAGTTTTGTTACCCTGTAAAAATCTGCCTGTGAATTTCAAATCAGTGAATAAGTAGAAAAGGATTTTTCATGAATGAGAAGCAGATTTGCATCCATAAACAGATCAATATAAAATCCCAAAACAAAAACCTGAGTGCAAAACTCTTACGTTGCACGCAGTGGCGGCTGGCCAGCAGGGGGCGCTGGGGCGCCGCCCTCACCTACAAACAGTCCATATTTCTGGTTACTACACAATTTAAAAACAAACAAAAAAAAA
>JAVQJG010217731.1:0-12217 GCA_036024015.1 Craterocephalus amniculus
CTTCTTCTTGTCCGTCTCTCGTGTCAACCCCTCCACCTAACAGACTGCGCCCCCTTGCGTCCCAGCCCCACATCACAGCCAACCTATACCAGAACTCCCAGAACACCAGAACTATTACAATATGTAAAACTGGAACATTTTAACATGAACCTTCTGGCTGGCTGGTTTGGGTCTGCGGCCGATACGTTTAACTTCCTCCCTGAGTGTGGAAATAGTTCAGGGGTCAGAGGAGCTGCAGCTGACCCTTCTGCCAAAAGTCAGAGCAGAACTAAGAAAAGCACATGACTAAGAGAAGATGGAGGGAACTGAGAGGCAACACATCCCAGTACAAAAAAAAAAAACTTCACTGAATCATCATCAGGAGTCCGATACTGGATCAGCCTGATGAACACAAGCACTTCCACTTCTCAAGTGCAGTGAAAACAGCAAACAAAGGCTCGGGAATGCTCGGAATTCTGGGACATTGCTCATCCTCTAACCTAAGAGCTCAGGGGTCGTCCCTAACCAACGGACCGGACAAACCTGTAAACATGAGGAGCCGCAAGCAGAGCCGGCCTGTGCGCAGCAGAAAGAGTGTAAATCCAGTTGAAAGGTCCTACAGCTCACATGGCACTTTGCTCCCCGTGATGTATCGACCGGCAGTGGACAGGGCAAGATAATGGACGCGGGAGGCAGACGAGTCGCTGTTCTGTGGGTTGTTGTATCGAGCTGAGGCCCGACGCCCAGCAGCTGATTGGCTGGAACCTGGAGCTGATTAATGTGGAGGTTACCAGACGAGACGTGGTGAGGATCTGAGCGGGTGCATGAAGCTGGTTCCTCCTCATTTAGTTCCTCCTAAACATGCCGATATATCAGAAACCAAAACAGAAGCGAAAACAACAGCAATGTGAGACCGAAAGTTATTTATTATCAGGCGATCGCCTCTGGATGGAGGGACTGAGACAGCTTCTGCTTCTTATTTCTAACTACCTCTACTTTGTGTTTCAGGTCAGGAGGAAATAAAACTTCATTATGAAAAGCTTTATATAACACAAACAGCTATGAGTGATAAATAAGCTGTAAACTTTCCAGATGCCGCCGCTTCCTGCTGGTATTCTGATTGGCTACAGACAATGATCTTTGCATTATGATCCATCTGCACATTCTTCTGTCACTTAAAATATCTTGGTTTGCAAAGTCATTGAATAGCATCATAAGTCATCCAAAAGATTTTATTTTTTAAATAACTAATATCTTACTTAAAAAAACATAAATTTTTCAATTACTTCAACTAATTGCTTTATTTTAACATAGACACAATATTACGAGGATCAGGAGAGTAAATCTTTTATTCGTGAGGCTTAGTTTTCTGCCTCTTGTCCAAAAGTGACAAACCTGAAGTATATATATACAACTTCAAGTACTTAGTCTTGGTTTCTACAGAAAGCTGAGCCATGTGAGATGACCACAGAAGTATCAGAAAACCACAATATTTCAGCGAAAACCAGACCAGTTCATCCAGGAATTAGTAGTTTGATGCAAGCAGAAGCTATTTGAGTAGTTTTACTGATGTTTTAATACAGGTGTTCTGCATGGAAATATCTCAGGAACATCAGATGGACACTTTATCAATCAGGTGAATCCAGGGATTCCTTCTAAATTTACATAAAAAAAACATGAGGATCCAAAATGAAACAAACCTCACAGGAAGAGTAAAGACTTCACTATAAAACCACCTTTATCTTTAGACCACAAGACCTTTATGATTGGTTTCACACTAAAGCAGAGTTATAGGAAAACACATTACAGGAGTTTCTTTGAGGAGGATTAAAACATTTTAAATGAAAGTAAAACATGATATTTGATTATGTGATTTCTTTGCTACTCTTCCAGAGTTTTTGGTGTTAAGACGTACATCTTTGTAAATCAGCTCTGATTTCTAAAGTGGGCGATGCTGTTCTCATGTCTTTCTTACATACAATCACTTGGGGTTGGTTTGGTTTGAAAGTCAATGGTAGAGTCTTTTATCCGAGTTTCTCCTCATTATTTCGCTACATGTTAGGATGGCTACGATCTTCTGTGCTGCATCTCATGATCTAAACGTAAAAGGCCAAGCAGCATTAACATTTAACCTTCTTCTCCCCACAGTAAAGCCTGTAGAACATTTCGTTTTGCCCTCCCTTTCCTTCAAAACAGGAAGGAGAAAACATCTTTAAACCTTAAACTGTGACGATGTGAAACCCAACACAGACCAGCTGGGGTGACAGGACAGCTGAAGCGAGACGTGAAAACCTGAAACAAGCAAACAACAACAGAGTCCTCCTCCTCTTCCTCCGGCGGGGCAGATGGAGGCTGAGTGAAAGGTCAGAAGGTCTCCCTGACCTCAGAGCTGCCACCACACTATTAGAAATTCCTCCAGTGTCACAACACGAGACACAAAGAGGAAGTTTGCGCTCGGAGGACACTCATTAACCTCCGCAGAATGACTGCTAATTGGATCACAGACGTACGTTTAAACAAAGCAGGGCTTCCTGTCTGCTGAGTGACACAAGCCCCAATTCTTACTTACATTTTTCGGAAATCAAGCTAAAGGCAGAAACAAAGAAGTCAGCATTAACCTCGTTTCTATAAAAACTCCCACTTTCTAACTAAATGTGAGAGGTCAGTGTGAGCCAACGGTTGGCTAAAGGGAGGAGTGACAGGTGGCTGAAAGGATGAATGGGTCTGGCTGCCGGGCCCAGAGCCGCCAGGCCTCCGTGCTGCACGGAAAACCAGGCCACAGAGAGGGAGAGAGGGGAGGGGGGACAAGAAATGAGGACTCGAGCAACCCGGAGAGACGCAACTATGTGGGGAAAAACTTCCCATTTTTCACCTTCAGCCCAGACTGGCCTGCTTCCAGTGGAAAAAGTGGCATAAATACTGGTGGGAGGACAGGTAGAGCAAGGTTACACGGCCAGGAAGGACAAGTCTGCTTCCTTTCTGCTCCGATCCCTTATCCATCTGTCGTTCATAGGGGCGATGATCCGCTCGGGTTATCTGCTGTGGCTGCAGCCGCCTCATCCATGCAGATGGAAAAACAAGAGGGCAAAATGCTGGCTCAGCAGGCCGAGGCTCCACTTCCCTATTCGTGCTGCTTGTTTACTGCCCGCTAACCGCTGATGCTCCTTTCTCTGAGCTTTATGGGAGTTTTACTGCTGCCTAAATAAGAGCAGCAAAGTGCTTTAACTACAGGTGCAATTAAGTCAGTCCAAAACCAAAGATGGAGAGCCATTAACGCCAAATTACATTAAATCAAGATTTTTATTTATAAAGCATCAGTGCAAAAAAACAAGATATGAATAAACTTTTTTATTATTTATATATATATTTTTTATATATATATATATATATATATTACGTCACCCTGCAGTAACGCTGTCAGACAGAGACGTATAATCTGCTTTATTACTCCTGCTTCCCTTTATCTAAATGTAGGTTAAACGACTCAGGTGTGTGCGAGCAGTCTGGAGACGCTAATATAAGCCTGCAGATGTCTGCCACACCTGCTAGTTTAGTCCACCATGTAAATAAGAAAAGATACGAATTCTTAAAACAAACTAATACTTTTTGTTTTAAACACGAAGCTGTACAGATTAGAGGTCTTGAGCCGCCTGTCTTTTCTTTATTTACTGACAGAAAACAGGAAATATATGAAGTTATATACTGACTACAAAGTGCTGACAATGCTGAAAATAAAGAGACAAATGCTCGCAAAGGGATTTATATTCTTCATTGTTAAAACAGGGGAACAAAATTAACTGAACGTAACAGAAGACATGGCTTAAGCATGTGAGAGGGATCACATCTACCTGACAAATGAAACGGATCTTAAAAACCTCACATATACCACAAAGTATCCAGAACTGCTCCAACCACAAACTCTTTTTTTTTTAAACTCAGGGTCACCAGTGTGTGAAATAAAGTGGAACATTAGGTGTGATAAAACTACAAAGGAAATGTGTTTTATTCTCGTAGAAGAAGCGCTCAGACCTCCACCAACCTGTTGTCACTTTTCTGTTCTTCCAGCGGTTGTGGTCATTAGTTTTTGAGTTAAAAGCTCTGATGGCAAAATGAGTCTTATTTCCTCATGGGAAATAATTATTTAAAACGTTCCTGGATCCAGGCTGTGATCTGCATCATCCCCCAAACCTGACCTGTAGTTCCTCATTTCCTTTTGGAGATTTCCTGAACATTTGATCAAAATCCGTCCATAACTTTTTGAGTAATGTTGCTGACAGACCAACGCTGCCTCCGCCTCGGTGCAGGTAGTGGATTGGGTTTTGATTGGCTGATTTCCTAATTAAATAAATATGCGAACACATCAGTATTTGTGTATCTGTATACTACCCAAGTGAATAAAACAACTTGTTTATAGTTCAGATGGATTGTCTGGAAGCCCTCTGCACAGCCTGAACTCTCTTTGACAAGTTTTTCTTGTAAGATTTGAATGTGTTTAAGCAAAAGTCCAACTTCTCCATAATGTTGATATCCGCGCTCTGAGGGGCACATCCTTCGATCTGTATTATGTGTCAGACCTCAGCCTTTTCCCTTCCTTAGCAGCGGCTTACTGACAGCCACCGTTCCCCTGAGACTTCAAATGTCCGTACTTGTGAATTATCACCAGTCGAGGACCAAATACTGTTCCAGTTCAAAGTACGCATCAAACATTGGGAAAGTACTCGCTCCGCCCTTTTTATCTGGGGCGACTAATGTAGCAGCCCAACATCCCAGAATGCAATGCAGAATAGCAATAAATGGCTGTACACACGTGATTACATACTTATCTGTGCATGCAGGTATAAGAAATATGCAGATGTGTGTGTGCACGGAAACAAAGTGCGATTAATCTTCATGAAACTAACTTTTTAATGCTGATACTGCTGCTTATATGTTTGTGAAAATGCAATAAAAACAAAGTAAAAAGAAAAAAACAAAACAATGCAGAGCGGCACCAATACAAATACCCGAGTTTCATTTCATCCAGTGTAAGGCTTTAATCCTTTTTAAAGAAAATAAAGTCTCTAAATGTGGTCAGCTGCACCTGTAAGCACTACTCGCTCCATCTTTAACTTTTTTTTTTGTCCATACCAGCAAGTATAAAATCTGCTCTGTGGCAGATGTAGGCAGAGGAAAAGAATGGGAGCGATTTATCTTAGCAACAAGCTTTGCCAAAACTGCTTTTTCACAAGAAAACCTGGTTCCTTGGAGGCAAATTATACAGAAATGAGGGGTTGGCGTCACAAATAATAAGAAGATCACAAGGACAGCCTCAGTGTGTGGCGCCTGCATGGCCAGGTGGCCTGCTTTGCATAGCCCGTCCTTGTCACAAAGGTTAAATCACACTCTCATAATAAAAAAAAAGAAGAAAAAACCCTAAGACACACAGCTCGGATAAGCAGGAACTAGTTTAAATACAAAATCCAACCCAGACCCGAATATTCTGCGACTCAGAGATTGTGTCTATTATGAGTTCACTTCCTGACACAGAGAGGAGGCATTTCCAGGGAGCCAATCTCCAGAGTCAGCAGGGCAAACAGGAAACATAACTCTGACCTGTCAGTGTGTCATATGCCACACACACACACACACACACACACACACACCCACACACACACACACACACACACACACACACACACACACACACACACGGGGTGGTGGTCGGTGGGAACCATGGCTCAGTCACTTGGGTTCCTGTGTCTGTCCATCCGTCCAACAACCACCCAGGAAGAATGAATCTTTTATAACCATTTCTTGTTTGGCTCGACTGGCCGATGTGACAGCTGGCCACCAAATTCTTTAAATCTTGTCGCTTGTCCCTCTTGAGAGAAGTCAAATCAGCAACATCGAGAAAAACCTCACACACCCTCTGCTCATCCTCCCTGTGCTGCACATGCTACAACCAAGACAATATGGCCAGAAAATCTCAGACAACACATAAGGGATGGGCAATATCTACATTTTCATGTCAATATACAATTAGGTTATGATACTTTTTGCCCCTTGGAAGAAAAGCTTGAAATCAGACACTGTTGGTAGTTCCAAGGTATTAAAGGGGGCTTTGAGGTGATGCTGCTTTCTGCTTCCTCAGGACAGCAGACATCCTCCCTTAATGCCTCTTATTAAAGTTGGTTAAAATCACACCTTTATTCTTTGGCCTTTAACCCGGAGCGAGACAGAGACAGACGCCGTTTATATGACTGGTGTCTTTTATTTTGCTGGTTTTAGTTGCTTTTATGCATTTTTTTGTTTTGTTATCTGTTTCCTTTTTATATACTTTTTTAATTTTGGTCTGGTGTTTTTGAGTTGTTTTTTTTAATTCTATTTTCTTTATCTTATTGTTCAGTGCTTTGATCCTGCATTTGGTTTTTTGACAATGCCAAAAATTAAATTACAGATTGAGATCATTCAAAATTTTAATGGATAAAACATAATAGTATTTTGATAAACACAGTAAATCATAATCCGCAATCTTGATTTTCAAAGTATTCATTCTGATATTTTGACAGGCTGACAGAGAAGTATCGGCTCCAAAGTATCCTTACGCCCAAGCCTAGACATAACTTTAAAGGGATTTTGCTGTTTAGGCTTCAGATTTCCCCCCTACAAACCTTCCCATTTCCTCATTGTGAACGGTTTACGGTTAATGTGCACAAGCTGGAGTTGATTTATCACATTTTCTTCCACAAAAACGCAGGAACTCAGCTTCAGGCAGGTCATGAAGAGGATTTGAAAAATTTTGTTGTGGCAAAAACTGATAGAAGTCGTCCTCAGGCCATGGCTAATGTCTTTAACCACACACTAATTAGATAAGTAACATTAAAACCACATTCGGCTCTGATTACACCATTTCTTCTGATATAGCTGTTACAGACAGAGGTTAAACACAAGCAGTGGTTAGAGAACATGTCGTCAGGCTCTGTCTGTCTCTCTGTATTAGCTGCTCTCTGAGTAATATCTGAAGCCTTTCCATGCATTTTGTTTTTCATTACAGTCTCTTCAGCAGTGCTCTGCTCGCAGGAAATATACTAAAACCACAGGAGGCGGATTAAGTGCCTTGCCGAAGGGCAATTTCAGCAGGATGGTGTAGGAGGAAAAATACTACAATATAAGATAAGAAGGCTGCCTTCTGATGTCCATCTTGCTGGACTGTGAGATAATAGCAGGCCAAACTGCAGCCAGACTTTCATCTGTAATGCTTCAGTATTTCAGGAATAACTCTGATGGGAATCGCTGCAGACAGACATCTGGCAGCTGAGATGGGCTGCAAAGCCTCAGAGGCATCACCGACTTTACTTCCAGCTGTTCACGTTGTCAGGTTTCTATAGAATTTCTGTTTTTCTTGTATTTACTGTAGCTGCTTTTTTGTTTCCAATCGCTATTTGCTGTTCTTCCTGTTTTATTTTGAAATGGCTTTCCTCAGCTTGTTTCTGTACATTTCTGCTCTTTGCTTCACACCTGCTTCATACTGAAACCAATCACCTGCTCTTCATTTTCATTTAGCCCCTGCAGCATAACTGCATCCTGGTTTTCATTGTTCTTTGACAAGTCTTTGGCTACGTTCACACTGCAGGCAAACGTGGCACAAAGACTTCTTTTTTCCATCTGGGACCTAGATCATATTTTTTCAACGGCATAAATCCTTTTTAGGAAAAAAATCTAATTTACAACAGATTACTACGTAGGGCCACATTTAGGAAAAATATTTTAAACAGATACTAAGAATAAAGTTGGAATTTAACAAGAATAAAATCACATATTTTAACCAGGAGTTTTAGAGGAGGAAGGTTGTTTAAATTGAAGGCTATGGCGCTTTTGGTGAAGTTGTGGACGCATCAACGGATCAGTTGTTGAGAAACCACAAAACCCCTCTGGATGGCCAGCTGATGTGTCCATGGATAACCCTGCTGTTGACCCATACCAGCCTCCTCCTTTCCTCCTACACAAAAGCAGTGATTTCCTCCAAGTCATCCGCCTTTCTGTAGAATATTCTTTTTTTTTGCAGATTCTTTTCAAAGTCCTGATTTGAATGATAACTTGGTGCTGATGCTGCAAATGATAGTATCCTGGTTAACCCTAGAAGACAAGCACCCTCTGAGCAGCCAAACCAATGCAGTATAACCCAGCAACAGTGTTCTATGGTTAATGAAACCTATGCTTGATGATATTGGTACCAACATTAGTATCTAATGATGATTATTGTGATAACATTGATTCTGCGGATGGTTCCTGACAGGAACCATCCGCCACACCACTGTCTCACACCTCGAGTGTATGTATCACTTTTGAAGTTGTTCTGCAATCAGGACTGGTCAGTTATTTCAGTATTTCCATGTTCTGTGTCTTCCAGCAGAAAATTGTCATTCGAGATCAGATATTGATCTGATCTACTACCACACATGAATTGGCTCTGATTTGTGCTGTTCAGACTGTCCCAAAAAAATTTAATGTGCGTTGCATTTGAGCCAAAAAGTCCGATTTTAGGCTCTTTTGCCTGAAAGTTGAACGCAGCCTTTCATATCCAGAAGGCAGGATGCAAACACAGTGTGCTGCGTGTGACCATGTTGCCACTAATTTGCTTTTCTACTTCGCCTGTTATCAGATATTCTGGCTTGGATTTAGTTCTTTTTTTTTCTCGACCTTTTAGTTGGGAGGGGGACTTAAAGGTTTTTGTGTGTGAGTGTACCTTTCAGTTTCCAACTTTTAATGCATGCAGGACAAGTTCTACCTTTGAACTACACCTGACAACAACATGCTGCTTCTTTCGTAGCAATGCTGCAGAGCATCATAAATAAATTAAAAAATGCAAATTTGTTTTATCTTTAATGTGAAAATTGTAAAACAAATATCAAAGATTTCAAACCTGATTTTTGCAAGTATTTATCGTGATTTAGGCTGGAGAGTGATTTAGTACCACTTAGTAAATTTATACCATTAATTGATTCTTTTCTATCTAGAGTTTAGATTACAGGCAAATACTGAAAGCACTTACATTTAACTATTTAAATGATAAGATACTAATTTAAAAGCATTTTTCCTCCATGTAAACTGCAGAGGAGCAGATACTTTATTTGAAGGGCACAAGGTTAGAAACTAATCTTTGATCTTTGAGAAACAAGAACAACCATCATAAATGTCAAAAACAAGCTGCTTGCCAAGTTCCTGCTCGAGCCAGGAGCCACGGTGTATAAATGAAATTATAGCACTTAATAAAAAACAATACAGCAGCATCAGTTGGCTTCTGGGTTCATGCCAAAAATACGATCTGAAAGCTACAAGTGTCACCTTATAGAGAAAAGATTGGTCCGGGTGCATAATTAACTCTTTTAGATCATTATAATTCTTCTGATTTTTGCCAGGAAATAATAATTTAATGCTCCAATCTCTTAATATTTGATAATACCTCAGTATGCTTATGAGAACCAAACACCCACTTATGATAAAACCCTTTCAAATTGAATCATTTGTATTTGTTCAATTGAATAAAACTTTAAAGAGAGTTTATGTGGCTGGGCTGAAGACATGAATGTTGTTGAGTTTCTGAAACCCATGTTGCCTGTTACACTTATCTAATCAGATGTCCAAATGAGTCGCTCTTGTGGCAGGGATGTAAACATTGGCCTGAGCTTAGCAGCACGGCTTGCCAGCATCACACGTCATCATTTAAACATCTGTTTCTGTGATCTGAGAAGCTGGAGAGGGAATCGTTCAGAGCAGCAATGACGCTGATCTCAGTGATCAAACAGTGTGTGATGGAACCGTCATGATGAAGGTTGCTCATTTTACTGTAGCATGCATGTTTAAGCTTTGGTTAAACTTAGGCTTTTAAAACTTCCTCCCATCAGATGTGAGAGGATAAATAAATAATTCCACATTTAATTTCTGTTTTTACACATGCAAATGAGTTTTATCTGAAAGGAACTTTCATGAGGCAGTCTTGTTTTTCCTCAAACCATCCAAGCTTCCAAGTCTCCAGATTTAAAGATTCTACACAGAGCTTCAGCTTTTGGGAGAGAATGGTGTTTCTTTTTCAACCGTAATCCACGGACTCCTGCCAGCTTCACTGCCAACACTTGCACAGTATTCACCTCGAGATCTGAGGATTAGCGAGGACAAGCCAGCCAGCAGCAGAGCCTTTTGGGCCTCCTCGGCAGACTGGGCATTAGTAGAGAGGGACATGGGAGTTTGGCAGCATCCGCTACCGCCCCGGCTGGCTGTGACAGCGGCACTGCTGGCATTGTCACAGAGATTCATGGTGGGGGTGGCGAGAGCTGTGAAGCTGAGGGAGGTAGAGGACAAGTCGGTGGGGGATTATGTAGCTGTAAAAGCCCCAGATGGACCAATAGGCGGTGGTGTGCCACCGTGCCAAGTTTCTGTTACGGCACACGCAAAGAAAACAACACGAAAAGCTCCCATTATGCAACTCTCAGTTCTAGGTGTTTAAACCTAATCATGCTGTATGTACCACATTAAGTCAAATTACACACCCATTGGGACTTTTGTGCAATGTACACAAATTCATGTCTACAAAATGATCAATAACCTTCTATGAAAGAAGGATAAAACAGCTGTCATTGAAATAAGCTGAATTTGACAAAAATAATACATATGCATTTTATGAAAATTAATTGTGGTTCAACAGAAAAAAATCTTAAAACAAAAATATATGAGAAATTAATGTGCAATATGTCACTAATAAGATATAAAATGTATTTATTGAACAATCCTTTGAGGTGATCATTGCAATCAGGTGTTTTCTGGAACTCTCCATCAGACTTCTACACCTTTTGGCCCACTGCTCATCGGCAAAGTGCTCTCATTGGTACAGGTGTGTATTGTTTGTTTTTCATTATTTTTTCAACTCAAAAAAAACCAAAAAAAAACAATAAAACATTTCATTAAATTATGATTTAGCAAATTTATCTTATCACTTTTTTCAGTCTGCAGTTATTGGAATTACTATTAAGAATTTTCCCCTTCAATGGAAAGGCATGAATAATATTGCAGACGAGTAGGTTGTGTGAGAAGACAAGGGGCTGCAGTAGGACGGGGGGTGAGATATTTGTGGGTGTCTCCATCTGCTCAAATATAGCTGGAACTATAAATGTAGTGATTTTAACACAGAAAAGGGGGGCCGTCATGAATAAGTGAAAGAGGTGTAGCTATGAACGTCTCGCTTTCTGAGAAGACAAAACGGGGCCTTAAATATGCAGCTTCCGAAAACAGACTCCCTGCTTCATCAGCTGAGTGTGAATCTGTATGCACAACGGCTATGGCATAAGACGATTCCCTTTGTGTAGCAGATAGAGAGGATTATATCCCAAGGCGGCACATTGTTGTGTAACATTGAGGCAATCGCAGGAAATGACACCTCCACACATGCCAAGGGTTTGGGGAGGAATCTGCAACACCACGCTTTTCTTTAGTTTAACAGCATAAAAGGTAAGACTGCTGATGGAAGGAAACCATGCTAGTTACACAAAGATGTATTTCCACATGCTCAGCACTGAATCATGGTCTGATGCATCACAGAACAAAGATGTTTAAACACACAAAGTCCAAAAAGTAAAGACTGTTCTCTCACTGATAGGAGCTTCATAATGGCTCAGCCCAAGCTGCGTCAACATAAGCATAGTGGTGATGTAGCCGATACTGGTTTTCTGGACTTCCAATTTTGACCTTTAATTATCTTAATTATCATCCCTCATTAGATGTAGACTAATTTATTAAACCAGCCGGCAAGTGTGGTGCCAAGTCTTTCTGAATTTGAAAGCTTTTGAAATCATGATTTTTAATTATTGTACCCAGCAGGATATATTAGTTAGATTTTCTACTGACTCCCGAATACAAAAGCTATGTGAGCAGCCACCAGAAAAACAGCAACGATTCGGTCCTGCAGAAGTCCTGTAAGCAAAGATAATTTAACATTTGTTTTTGTGGGAAATATCCTAGCTGAGTTGAAAAGGCTTCAAATTACAGTGTTGGAGATGTTTAAAACTGTCAGTTTAGTATTTTAATTTGTGTTATTTGAGAGGAAATTTTCAGTGGGAGAATCTTTGACATTTGAGGAATGGCAACAGTCAAATGGCATCATCTTTAAATATGTTCAGAGTTGTTGGCTTTAGACATTGTTAGAAATCTTAAAAGCACACTTTGGGAATATATAACTCGATGTCAAACTCAAGGTTTTACATTACTG
>JAVQJG010217732.1:0-10106 GCA_036024015.1 Craterocephalus amniculus
GTTGACGTTGTGTAACCCCCCCCCCCTCCATCCCACAGGGGCACCGCACACGGACGGGAAGCCCTCGCCAGTTCCAGTGCACTGAATGTGGCAAAGCGTTTAAATACAAGCACCACCTGAAGGAGCACCTACGCATCCACAGCGGTGAGTGCACCCGGCCCGTCGCCATGGCAGCGCAGCGCCACTGCTCCGCGGCTGGCCGCAGATGTTTGGGTCTCCACCAGAGCCGTGTTTGTGTTTGTGTGTATTTATCCGTCCCCGTGTTTCTCCTCCTTAATGTGCCATAATTGTGTTTCTCCTGCTTTTATGGGACGGCCATTAGAGAAGGGCTTTTCCCCGCGGGGCCGTTCCATCAGCCTTTAAGCAGCGTTCAAATGCATTACAGCCTTTTCCTGTTGTGCTGCTCATAGCCTAGCCTGCTCATTTACCTTCATTCACTAATGGAAATCTGCCCCCCCCCCTCTCCACCTCGCTTTGTGCTCCGCTCCAGGAGAGAAACCCTACGAGTGCTCCAACTGCAAGAAGCGCTTCTCCCACTCGGGCTCCTACAGCTCCCACATCAGCAGCAAGAAGTGCATCGGCGTCATCTCGGTGAACGGCAGGCAGCGCCTGGGGGGCGTGAAGAGCCAGGCCCAGGGTGCGGCCGCGCTGCCCGCCTCCCCCTCCCTGCTCTGCAGCCAGATCCGGGACAAGCTGGAGCACAGCAAGCCGCTGCAGGAGCAGCTGCCGCTCAGCCAGATAAAGACGGAGCCCGTGGACTACGAGTATAAGCCCGCCGTGCTGACCTCGCCCGCCGCGGTGTTCGGCGGGGGCGCGGCGGCCCCCCTGCAGGGCACGGTGCAGGCGGTGGTCCTCCCCACCGTGGGGCTGGTGTCGCCCATCAGCATCAACCTGGCCGACCTGCAGAACGCGCTGAAAGTGGCGGTGGACGGCACCGTCATCCGGCAGGTGCTGGAGCACAGTGGCAAGGTGGCGGTGGGCGCGGGGGCCCTCCACCCCCCCCAGCAGCAGCTGATCTCCGCCATCAGCCTCCCCATCGTGGGCCAGGATGGAAACGCCAAGATCATCATCAACTACAGCCTGGACCCCAGCCAGGCCCCGCTCCCAGCCCACAGCCTGAAGAAGGAGCCGGGGACCCCGGCCCCCACCGCCGACTCCTTCAAGTTCCAGAAGCTGCCCGAGGACCTCACCGTTCGGGGGCCCCGGGCCCCCCCGCCGGCACAGACGGAGGAGAAGACGGGTAAAAGCTGCCTCCTGTGTGAGAGCTGCCCCCGGGGGCTGGAGGCGCTGCACGCCCTCAAACACTGCAAGAAGGAGGGTGTGTGGCTGAACGGGGCCGGCCTGGAGAAGGGGGGGCTGCTGTCGGAGGGGGGGCTCTGCAGCCAGCCCAAGAACCTGCTGTCCCTGCTGAAGGCCTACTTCGCCCTGAACGCGGAGCCCAGCAAGGACGAGCTGGCCAAGATCTCCGACTCGGTCCGCCTGCCCGTCGCCGCCGTCAAGAAGTGGTTTGATAAAATGCAGGAGGGGCAGATTTCTCTGGGGGCCCCCACGCCTCCCTCAGAGGAGGAGGACGCCTGTGAGGCCCCCGCCGTGGTGTCGCTGGTCCCGTGGAAGGACCCGGCCGCTAGAAGTCCCTCTGTGAGTCAGGACAGCCCAACAGAAGCCACTCCAGCGGAGCTCAGCTCCCCGGCCCCCCCCTCGCCGCTCAACCTGACGGCCAGCGGCCCCGTCCAAGCCGACACCCCCCCCAGCACTGAGGGACCCCTGGACTTATCGCTGCCGAAGCCCGGCAGAGAGGATGCGGCACCGAAAGTCTGCGTTTACGCCTCCGGCCGAGGAGAGGAACCCCTCAACCTGACTTGCACAAAGAAAGAGGCGGGGGGGGGGCCCATGGCGCTGTACGCCGGCCAGCCAAGTGCCAAACCCCTGGACATCGTCACCACCATGCAGTGCCTCCGAGCGCTGGCCACCAAAAGCAAACAGACTATCCTGATCCCACAGCTGGCCTACAGCTGCCCCGCCGGCAGCCACACGCAGCAAAGCATCCAGCTCAACGGCATCAAGGTGGGGGCACGCTCTGTGTGTGTGTGTGTGTGTGTGTGTGCGTGTGTGTGTGTGTGTGTGTGTGTGCGTGTGTGTGTGTGTGTGTGTGTCACCAGAGGACACAAAGCTGCTCTTCGCTGCACACGCCTCACTGGTTACGGTTACATGATTTTTTAAATTCTGAATTAGTTCATTCAGAATTATGTGCATGTAAACTCCTTCAGGTTTACATGTAAATATAAATACCGAATGAAGGTTTACATGGAAACATTCATTCAGATTTTAGGTTTACATGGACAACACGTTTTCCTATTTCTGTTTTAAAGCCAGGGGTTGGGAAGGGCTCTGATTGGTTGGTTGGCGGGAGTAATGTAACGTACGTCTACCGGAAGTTAGACAACAACGTGAGAAAATCTCGAAATAAAAACCATTTTGATGTGGATTCTAGTTATGGAGCAGCAGCTAGCCACTATCATGCTACATCACTTTCACCTGAACAGCTTCAGATGGGATGCACTGTGTATTGTCGCCATGGTGACAGGAGGAGGGAGGGAGCATGCTCAGAACGACAGGAATGAACTTAAAGCAGAATGAAGGTTTCCACGATAGAAGATCAGAGAGGAATTATCTGATTTAGAATTTAAAAATGAATAAACTAGACTCTTTATTTGGAATTAAGTTTATTTTGGAAGCAACATTCGCATCAGAAGTGTCTACGTGCTCACTTTTCACCTGTTTAAAGCAGAATTAACTTTAACTCTGAATGAAAGAGGAATAAAAAGTCTCATGTAATGTGACCACTGATGTGTTGGGATCAGATCAAACACAGATGCTCATCCATCTACTCCTTTTATATTTGACCTCTGAGTTAAGTGAAGCGGCAGAGATCCTCCTGGTAGAAAACCAGCGCTGAGTATGTTAACTGATTATTAAATCATGTGTTTACGTGACGCAGAGCCTCTCCCCACAGAGCGGACCCAGCTTATAGATTCAGACGGGATGCTGTTTGTGCAGCCATCAGGAAACACGCAGACCAGTTAAACCATCATGCATGATAACTCAGCCAGTTAACGCTGTGAGGCTGCAGCGCAGACAGGAGAGAGTCCAGGAAGTAATGAGACGGGAGGAGAAAGCAGCTGGAAGGGTCAGGATGGAGCTGCAGGCAGCAGCCATGTTGATTCTCTGCCTGCTGTTTTTCATAAAGTGAATTGTAAATAAGTCGGGCTGCAGGTTTCTGGGCTTGTTTAGTTGGGTTTGGTTGTATCTCTGGGCTCGGCCTGCTCCTGTTATGAAGCCCTCTGGTTCTCCCAGAGCTGAGGCAGTAAAGCCACAGACCAGGAACCGGAAACATGATCACAACAGGAAGTAGGGGCCACAGCCCGGTTTCCCTGGTTACCGCGGTTTTCCAAACCTTAACCACACATCCTCGCACAACTTCTCCTAACAGTGACCATGGCTGTGAATAAATAGGAAATATATCAAATATACGATAAAGAATAGGAAAAAGATGTATGGGAGGGTCACCATGCAGCGCCTTTAAAGCTCTGCTTATCCATGGGGTTAGGTAAACATCAGTTTACCTGCAGACAGGTTTTATTTGTTTTAGGCTTTACCCCGGGTCTTTTCAAGCAAGGTCATGTTTATCGTATTTTAGTTCAAGTTTAAATGCTTTTAATGAAAACACACACACACATATATATTCTTCTTTTTGTCCACCAGCAGGCAGACACATCATGGCGGAAATGTCCCATCAGATCTAGTTCCTGCAGGTTCACAGCCTTAAATGAATCCTGCTGATTTATTTCCTTTTAACAAAGAAATCCTGGATTTCTTTTTGTAATAAACCGGACTCAACAAGAAGTTAGTGATTTTCAGCTTTTGGTTTGAATTTAGAGAAAATGTAAAAAGTTGAATCTACATTGATATTACATCACAAATGTGGAAAATTTCAGCAGAATTCCTTCACTTATAATTTACTGTAAAACTCCAGCACTGGTTGGTACACCATAACATAAAAAAGCCCGTTTCTCTACAGCTTGTCGTGTGTTAGGGGCAGTCTTAGCCTGATGATGTCTAGAGGAAGAGGACTGTTTGGATATCAGCTGTCATTGAACAAGAACTTGTCATGGTCCATTTATTCTTTTAGTTTGTTCATGTTTTATCACCTTAAAGATTATAAAGTTGTACATTAAATTCACCTGTAAAAATTATTATGGATTTTAGCTTCATTCTGACATTTTGCAAAAGGTCTAACAGCCCTAAGTTTGTGAGTGTAGTTTGATTTTGTTACATGAAGATTTAAGCTGATATTTAGCACAAATATTTCAGCTGCTACTGTCTGAAAGGAATATTGCTGCTTTAAATGTCTGTAAACCTAAATGAAATTAACTTTTCTTCATACAGGAAAAATGTGCTACTATTAAGTTCATTATTGATTTTTTTATAAAATAATCAAATAAATCATCATTAAAAAATTGTAAGCACCGCCCAGCGCTGCTTTTAACCTTTTAAAGTTCACAGTGAGAAAAAAACAGGAGAAAATGTCTGCTGATAAGAGTGAATGTTTTTAATGTTGACTAATGGCTCGTAGAACAGCAGAGAGCAGCTGTCATGATGCTGGACGTTAAGTTTGAGCTTTAGAAGTTCTTATGACAAAATTGTCCCCATTTCACCGTAGTACAGTGAACTTTACAAGTTCCTGGATCCATGGATGATCTGAATCTCTCTCCCAAAATCTGACCTCATGTTTCTTCATCCCATTTCTGGCATTTCCTGAAAATTTGATGATAATCCGTCTGTAACGTTTTGAGTTACATTGCTTACAGGCAGACAGACCGAAGCTGTAGGAAACATGGCCTCTGTCATGGGGAAGGTAAATTTATTTACTAACAGTAGTTAAACAATCTAAATTTGATACAATAATGGGATGAACACTTTTACTTTTTGTATTCCAAGCCCAAAGCCAGTGGCAGAGATGCTCTGGCTTACTTTCACAAATGCATCCTTAAAGTCGGTATAGTCACACTGAAAAATGTTCTCTGGCAAACAGTGGAGATAAAAGTTAAAGGATTGACACATATTCCTGAAATTTTCATCTTTTTGTTGCATATTTTTTATTTTCTTACACAAATATTAGAGATTTACGAGAAATATTTTAGCTGCTAGGTGTGAGGAAACTAAAGTACTTCAGCTTTTATTTGTATAGCAGGACTTTTAATGAACATTTGTGTGCAACAACATAATTGAAAGGAATTAAAAGTTTACCTGTTGCTCAGCACAGAGAAAAACCCAACAACAGAAAACATAGTGAACCGTGAAGCAGCTGTGACTCTGCTCTGTCTGAGCCTTAAATACGTTTATGTCAGATTTCTGTTGCATTCCCTACACTCACTTATTATTATTATTATTATTATTATAACAACTACTACCCACAGTCTGACAGCCGGTGAGACAGAGAGGCAGGAGGCAGCCATGGCGCAGAGAGGAAGTGAGTGACTCTCCCTCATATTCTCGGACAGGCTTTGATCTGTGGGGGACATGTGTCTCTGTGTGCAGCATCGGGTGCAGCTACACTCTGAGTTCTGTTATTTACCAGATGCAGCTACGTCACAAAACCATACCCCATGGTACGCAATCCTGGCAGGCTTTAGCGTGGAGTCCTGCAAGTTTTAGCGCGGGAAACCTTCTCTTTCTTTAAATATTGATTAGTGTGAAGCGCCGTGTTTATGCAGCCATGGTTACTGCTTGTGTAGCTGTGGGTTGTCATAACAGACATTCAGAGACATCAGAGAAGTCTGATTATCGATTCCCAAAAGGAAATAAATGTGGAACGCGGCAGGAGGATGATCATCCGTCTATGTTATCTCATGAAAACAAATAAACAAAAGGAAACATCTGATTGGCGATTGAGTTTCTGGAGCCAGAAAGTGATGAAGCAGCCGCGGGTCGCTCAGTTTCTCTGTGTCTCATCTGCTGCTGTTGTTCTCGGCACAAAAATCCAGACGACAACACATCGAGTTTCATGGTTGGAAAGCATCATCTGATGATGACTTTCCACAGAACTGTTGATGCTTCCAGCTCAGGAGGTGATGGGTCCATCAGAGAGAGGATGTGAATCAGTAGCTCTCCTCTGAATCATCCACGCCATTTGCCTGTGAAACAAAACCTGAGCATGTGTTCCCAGCGGTGCATTAACGCTCCTTCCCTCTGGGCGCAGGAGGAGCGGCAGGACCTGGGCTCAGACGGCATGTCGGCCATGGAGGAGCAGAACGACTCCGACTCGGGCCCCGCCAGGAAGAAGATGAAGAAGACGGACAGCGGCATGTACGCCTGCGACCTGTGCGACAAGATCTTCCAGAAGAGCAGCTCGCTGCTGAGACACAAATACGAACACACAGGTAACACACGCTCCGAACTGGTTCCACATGCAGCTCTGAATAAGAAACACTAATTTAAAAAAAGAAGCTTTCTCACCATTCCTTGGCGTTGGCTGGGAAAGATGAGTCAGAGTGCAGGCGGAGGGGATTTTTGGGTGGACACCTCCATTCCAGCAGGTATTACTCAACACGCAGCCCAGCTCTGAGAGGTTCTTTCCAGCGGCTCCCCTTCCTCTGCTCTGCCAGCTTCTCATGTAAAACCCGGCATGTTGCAAGAGTTCGGCTCTGCTAGTGATTTGGGCTGGGCGCTGATCGTGCAGCCAACAGCGGGGTCAGCTCTCACAGGCCTTTTACATTCCTGCTCTTTATTACTCCCATACCTGGCGAGGAACAGCGCTTTCCCGCTCCAAGTGACCTCATCTTAGGTGAAACAAGTGTTGAAATGTTGTCCCTGGCTGCGCTGATGATAGATACCGACAGCGTGGGGGGATTCTTTCCCTCCTATCAGAGCCTCAGCTCCTCTTTATCTGTTGTTTTGTGTTTTCGTCTTGTTTTCAGGGAAGCGGCCCCATGAGTGCGGCATCTGCAGCAAGGCCTTCAAACACAAACACCACCTGATCGAACACATGCGGCTCCACTCGGGGGAGAAGCCCTACCAGTGCGACAAGTGCGGGAAGCGCTTCTCCCACTCGGGCTCCTACTCCCAGCACATGAACCACCGCTACTCCTACTGCAAGAAGGAGGCGCAGAGTCTCCCGGGAGGGACGGAGAGCCCCGAGGAGGACGGCGAGGCGCGGGCCGAGGCCGAGGCTCTGCAGGGGCCACTCATGGCCCCGTCGCTGCTGGACTCAGACGAGAGAGGGAGCAGCACCAGGGAGGACGAGGAGAGCGAGGAGGAGGAGGAGGAGGAGGGAGCGGTGGACATGGACGAAATCCAGGTGGTGCAGATCGGGGAGGAGGAAGGGGAGGAGGAGGAGGAGAGAGCCGAGGAGGAGGAGGAGGCAAAGATGGAGGAGGAGGAGAGAGCAGAGGAGGAGGAGGAGGCAAAGATGGAGGAGGAGGTGCAGGAGAGCGCTCAGGAAGAGGAGGAAGTCATCATGAAGGAAGAGGAGGAGGAGGAGGAGGAGGAGGAGGAGGAGGAGGAGGAGGAGGCGGAAGTAGGCGCGGACACGGAGGAGGGCAAAGAATCAGACGGGCTTCCTGAAGAGGAGCATCAGGACTGAGAGGAGGAACCAGACTCCTCCACAGGACACAATCAGATTCCTCCTCCTCCTCTTCCTCCTCCACCTCCTCCTCCTCCTCACAGACGACGTCTGCTCACTCTGACACTTCACTACTGTGTAAAAACAACAACAACAACAAAATCCAGGTGTGCCTGAAAATTCTGGTGACTTTTCCAGAGGAGGAGCGCTTCTCAATGTTGATAGAATCCATTTGTAAAGAGAAGACGAAGACGGAGAGGAGTCTTAACAAATGAAGGATGCGCATTATACAGACTTTGGAAGCTAGAGCCGACACGTTTTAGATAATGTTTTATTACTAAAACACCTTGGGTCCTTTCTTTTTATCAGTGTTACTAATTTTATCACTCATATTTTAACCTTTAAAGCTGTACAGTTGGGAGATATTTCTATGTTTTTATTGCCAATGAACAAATGAACAAAGAAAAAAAGAAGTCAGTATTTTGTTAAGTTGGAAGTACAATGAGAGAATCCTGTGCACTACAAGTGGCTTGGTTTACCTTCAGACAGAGTCGTGTTGTCTACCCTTCAGTATTATGGGCGCTCCATGAATCCCGCTCGCTGGCGTCACTGTTTGGGTTGTTCCAGCCGGATCGCGAGCCTTACGAAGAAAAACATCTTTTTTTTCTTTTTTTTTTCCTTTTTTTTGTACAAGTCAGTGTTAAATAGGAAAGGACGGATAAATGTGGGCAGGTGAAGACCACTAACGACCATCCTGTTTGTTTAATCTGGACGGTTTGGCACATAACCCGCAAACCTGCAGCACACCTGTGCAGATTAAACAAACCCCGCCCTGACGGACAGTTCCTGATTGAGGAAGCAAGGCTTTAAAATGTTTAGACCTAGTTTAGACAGTCTAACACACCCCCCTTACACACACACAAACACACACACACTTCCTCAGAACCTTATGCAAAAAAAAAGCAAACCAGAGAAGTGTGCATATCAGAAGTGCCATTGAATATCGCTGATCAGGTATGAGATGGAGCGATATGCCGGATCACTGTCGTCTCAGGCTGGCCTCCACCAATCACAGGTTCTAATGCGTTGCTTCTTTTCCCGACCTGAGGGCCGAACAGTTAGGATGCACATTTTCTGGCTGACATGATGGATTAACTCTCAGCTCAGCATGAAATGCTCGGGCGAACCCGTCAGTATTATGTTGCTTCATGCTCTGCTGCAGTGTGTGTACTGTATGTTTTCATCATCAGTGGCAGTATTACCCCCCCCCCCCCCCTCTCCTGTGTAGTCACAGAGAACTTTTATATTTATGTGTTATTTTTTATATTTCTTTATGCTTATTTATTACACCATGTAGTGTACAATACTGTAGTTTGTATTAATGCGATAATATATTTTAGTACGGGGGGAAAAGGCCGACAGCTCCCAGCCAGGAAGAGTCCGACTCCGGCTTTCTTGAAGTGTTTTTCTTCTGTCTCCTGCATCCACAACCAGAACCTGTGACCTCTCATGGTGGTTTTTCCTCCCCGCCCCCCCTCCTCTCTAATACTAATCGTTTGTCTAATAGCATGAGTGTGTGCTGTTTTTATTGAAGGATGATCTTTAACCACGCAGACTGTCCATGTTGCCAAGCCAAAATAATTTTTCTCTATGTTCTTTTATTTTTTTCCTTTCATTTGTGCCAATTTGTTTTTCTTCATGCCACGACGACACACTTTTATAAGCCCCGCCCCTTTTAACACCCTCATCTTTTCTTATAGTGATTGTTTTTGTTTGTTTTTTATGACTCCCCATCTCACAATAAAACACGTCAGTTACAAGCTGCTCAGTCTGTCGTCATTAATGACTCTGCTCTGCTCAGTAAATATTTTCATTAACCTGCTTTATCGTTTTGTTGGTTAAGCAAATTGTACATGAATCTTTTTTTTTTCTTCCTCCTGGTGACAGTGCAGTGATCATTATGGAGTGAGAGAAACCAGATATAAAAGGATCTCCTTTTAACAACTGTTAGCAAAATGAAAAAAAGTTAGTTTTCCCAGGAGGGAAATTGACCGCCTCACACATCCGTGATGAGAATCTCCCGTTCCACCACATCCCAAAGGTAGAATATGGCCCAAAGTGGGACAAGAAAATATCTCCCACCAGACCAGCAACTTTTTCCATCTTCTTGCCTCAGTTTCTTGCTCTTAGCTGACAGCAGGGGCCCCGGTGTGGTTTGCTGCTGCTGCAGCCCATCTGCTTCAAGGCTGGACATGTTGTGTTCAGAGATGATATTCTGCATAGTTTAGTTGGAACCAGTTATTATTTATCTTCCTGTTTCCATCATCTCCAACCAGTCTTCCCAGTCTCCTAAGATCTCTGACATCAACAAGACATTCTGGTCCAGATAAATGCTGCTCACTGGACATTTTCTGTCCTTCAGACCTTCTTCTGGAAACACTAGAGATGTTTGTGTTTAAATCCCAGTAAATACTCAGAACAAAAA
>JAVQJG010217736.1:0-15368 GCA_036024015.1 Craterocephalus amniculus
ACTCCCCCAGCATCAACAGCTTTTTCCAACCTTCCATCAGGAAGAATCACTTGGATAGAAACATCACCTTGCATGACACTTTCATCACAAAAATGTGAAATTAGTTCTTTGAGGATCTGACCACGGTGAAGAACAAGAATTCTCTTCCTTCTTTCCCTGTCAACAGTGGGTTCCTGTAGGGCATTCAGAGATTGGGGAGAAACCACAGGGCTAGGTGACTGTGGAGACTGTACAGACAGGGGTAAGGTATCATCAAGAGTGAAATTGTCCACCTCAGCGATGTGCCCTGTGAAGAAGGTAACAGTGCCACTATCCTCTAAAACATCCACAGTGATGGCAGCATCAAGTTCTTGCACACTGGACAGATCAGTCATGGCAACTGTGGAGTAACTGAAGGGAACATCATCTCTGCTTGTCTCTGGAAAAATGCTGCTGGTTCCCATGTATAGGACATCTGTGGTATCAGTTGCCTCGGACTCAGACATATGTATGTTCATTCTAGATTGTGGAAAGCTGTCAGTATCTGGTGTATTTAAAGGTGTTTGTACATCTGTTCCACTGATGTTCTCTAGCTGTGATTCCATGTTATCGTCCTTTTTTCTAGTTAAGTAAAAACGCAAGAGAGGTAGTTTTGTCTTTTCATACAGTTCTCCAACAGTAGTTTGGTCATCTAGCAAGTGCTCCTTGAAATCAGTTAAATCAACCACAAAATCTGTGATGCTGCCCTCTGAACTTTTTTGATCAGGAAAAAACAACTCCACTGCTTTTTCAATCAGCTCATTTTTGCAACTTTCTTTTGAGACACAGATTTTCCTTGTTCCTCCACCTTTCTTGGTTCTTACTTGAAAAAACTCTCCATCACGAAAATTTAGCCACCCTATCTCAACTTTTCTCATACTCTTTTGTGCATTCTTACTGGCGTCCTTCACGGAAACATGGTCACGATCATCAGTTTTATTTCTTGATATCTTGGCTCTCAGTCGTTCAAAAAGTTTTGATTTGCGGCCCCCATTGTTATCTCCCTTCCGTCTGCAATATCCAAGGACTGCCAGGCCGTCACCGTATGATGGCAGATACTCTTTTAGCTGCTCATCCGTCATGAGCAGTATGACACTGGAATCAATCTACGAGTGAAGAACAAAAAAAAAACCTCAATCTTATTATACAATATTTAGTCCAATTATTGCAAACAATTGCTAATATTGGTGTATAATGTATACACATACCTGTTATGGCTGAACAAATAATCAAATTTTAATCGTGATTACAAAACTCACAATCATAAAAACGCTGTAATCACAGAAAATGTCTATATGACAGATTGTCGGTGAAACGCCTGGAGATGACTTTGTTATGAATTGGCGCTATAAAAATGAAGTTGAATTGAATATATATATGTATATATATATATATATATGTATTTGGCGAAACATACGCCATTCAATGTCAGCCACATTGTGTTGTTATATTAACAAATATTAAATAAACAGATAAAGTGCTTGGGTGAACATAAATTGGGGATATGGGGCAGACTGCTGGAAAAGCTGTTTAACTTCAGTAAAGCTAGCTTTTTTGGCTGATTTAAGGTGTAATAGTGCCATCTACTGGCGTACTCTTGTTAATACCTTGCAGCGGAGTTCCAGCTTTCAACCACATAATACGGGAAAATTCAGAGAAAATACTAATACGGGAGGTTGGCGGGAAAGAGGACTCAAATACGATGGTTTCCGTGAGACTTGACAGGTATGTGTATGGACTATTTATCAAATATGGCAATTCCCTTAACATGCTAACTACCTTATCCTTTTCCAGTTGCTGTATGATTTCCTCTGAAACATGCATTGACCTTAAGAAGTCACATAGCTCATCCATCCTGTGACAGTTCAACAAAATAAATATTGGCTTAAGTATAGTCTTATTTAAGATGTAGCTAACTTCACAGTCCATCAGTGTTTACATTAACATATTTATTTCAGAAAAGTATTTAACTGCACAGAATTATCTAACAAAATTCAAGTCATATCTAGTAAAATTTCACTAATATGCAAAATAGCCTACTTGTCAAGAATGGTTTGAGTTATCATTTAGCTACAGCTTAATCTATTTGAAAGATTTTTCCAAGGAACAAAAACAAATACATAACCTAAACAAAAAAAACAAAGAGTTAGAATTGAGTTAACGTGCAAAAATGGGACTACACGTGAGGAGTTTCCTTAAAACTGACCTCTAATTACATCCAGGAGGAAGAAATCCTCACCCCATCTGCTTGAGGATATCTTTGATGCAGTTCTAAAAGGAGAACAAAGATTACACATTGAACATTACAACAATATGTTGTGAATCATTGTTCAATTTTAATAAAAGTTGAAAGGTAAAGATTTCATAAAGAATTTCTAATCTTAAGGTGATCAAATTAATAAACAGCCTTTTTATCAACAGATGAGGCATCCCACCCATTCACATCGTTATATTATTTTGAGTAAAAATCGACAAATTGGCAATGAATGTAACGCCTGTAGATCTACAAAGATAAATCTAAGAAGTTGTTCACACAACAGATTTCCTCCGGATTAACAGTATCCAATTTCAAATACGCATGGAAGGGGATTCAGCTTCTTTTGGGAAAGGACCTTGGCTACATTACACCGATTATCTTGTTTTTTGTTTTGTTTTGGTTTTCAAGTATTTGAACTGCAATAAATGTTGATTACAGTCAGTTTACTAATCCCAAGACAAAACAGCAGTAATTGTTGCAACAATCCGTGAGTCGTTGCCAAAGCCTGATTGATGTTAACAAGAATTAAACTAGCTTGGTTAAAAGGATCCAGTCGGCTACCATTTCACTGCATCTAATTAGGCAATAACCTTCGAACAATCATATAAAAACGAAAAACCCACCGAAAACAGCCAGCCTCTGTTTTTATACAGTTGAGTTAGCGGTTACTCAAGTTACTCTCTCGAGTTAGCAGCACCACTAGATTGTTATCCACAAAATAAACGGAGGCCAAACTTTTTTTCTTTTAAACAAACTTTATTTGGATTTACCGGAAGCAGTACGAAAAGGTGCTGCCCCCGTGGAAAGCTGGATCTCTCATGATGCGTTCCATTTACCTCAAAACTAGGAAGTCATAACTGGGGGACACGCCTGAGTTGAGAGCGTTCCAGTTAACAACTCGAAAAAATAAGGCAGCTTATATATTAAATGCATTTCTCAGGGGCAATTGTTGTTATAAACCAGCAAAGTAAAAGGTACACAAAACGTACCTTGGTCAAAACCCAAATCCTTACCTTACTCAAGACTGTTAAAAATCTGCCGATCACCATGCCTCCAAAGAGTACTGCGCCTAACTGTAATGTATCTCTTATGGCTATCTCGTAATTATGACTTAGTATCTCGTAATTATGACTTTTTATCTCATAATTACAACTTAGTATCTTGTTAATATGACTTTTTATCTCGTTATTGTGACTTTTTTATCTTGTTATTATGACTTTGAAACTCGTAATTATGACTTTGAATCTCCTAATTACGACTTTTTATCTCGTAATTATGACTTTGAATCTCCTAATTTTGACTTTTAATCTCGTAATTATGACTTTGAATCTCGTAATTATGACTTTTTATCTCATAATTACAACTTAGTATCTCGTAATTATGACTTTTTATCTCTTAATTATGACTTTTTATCTCGTTATTATGACTTTTCATCTCATAATTATGACTTTTTATCTCGTTATTATGACTTTTTATCTCATTGTTATGACTTTGAATCTCATAATTATGACTTTCTATCTCATAATTATGACTTGAATATAGTAATTATGACTCTGAATCTCGTAGTTATGACTTTGAATCTCATTATTATGGCTTTGAAATATGAGTTTTTTAATTTCAAGTGGCGGAAATGGGCTTCCATAGAGCCGGACCACATTGTCTGGGATGACGTTCCTACAAAGCATAAACAATACCAATAAATAAACATGAATCAACGTAAACTGTCTGAAAACACACTTTGTTCTCACCTGATCAGGTCCAACAAGGCATCGATAGAGGAAAAGGCTTCAGGATCATCGTCATCCTCATCCTGAATGTTCACGGTCATGTGATTGACCCCTGGCTTAATAAGCTGCACCAGCAGTATTCCTTTCAAACATGATTCAGATGCTATGTTATTCATGAACAGATACAAAGAAAAAAAGAGAACCAAATCCACCCAAAGTAAAATCAGAGTATTTCTCTCACCTGTAAGCACAGCAAAGATAGTGGTCAAGAGAAAGTACAGCAAGGCACATGAGGTAATCTTTTTGGAGTGGCAAATATTTGCCTGGGAAATTTCTGTTGAACAAAGCAAATGATTACGAGCAGATTCTTTGAAAAATGAAGGAACTCATTACTGAGAGGCCACATGATGTATGTAAAAGGATAAAGTAGTTCCAGGCTCAAACTGTGATTTGCTTTTTTCAAGGCCAGAGCCATCACAGAGAAATGTCAGCGAATAGCTTAAAATATATCTTCCAATGTAGAGCATGTCATCCAGTGACCTGAACGTTGAAATCCTGCTCTCTCCAAGTCAACTGTCATATTCTTGGGCTAAACACGTTTCCGTCCTTGCCTAAAGTGTTGGTATAACTAGTCCACTGAACAAAGAAAAAAGAAAATGAATAAACATTGAACTTACCAATAATCACGTTCGTTACAATCAGGGGAACCGTAACAAGTTGGAATAACTTCAAAAGGATTGTTACTGGAAGGGCCAAATAAAGATTTGCAGTAGATGAAACCTGGCCCTTGAAAATCATGCCAATGCTAACACCTGTGAGAGAACAAGCGTGCAAATTTCCAAAAGAGATTTGGGTTGTGTTCTGGTGGTTTGTTGTCCACTTACGATTTAAATGATGCTTGTTCTACAGAGTCTGTCATGTCATTTACGAAAGTAAGCAGCCTGGCTGTTGTCATGCCAATCTAGTCCCTTCAATGCATAGCATCCACTACAGTGGAGACCTATTTGTCAGCTGTTTTAATATATTATTAATATTAATCAATTAATTAATTAATTAATTGATAATATAATATTATATTCATGGGTGGAGATGGAATCTTTTGTAATTTTGTCGCTTCTGGGGACATCAGTTAGTAATTCAATACACTGTCACTCACTGTAGAATGAATATTCATAAATGTACATTCAGACATTGTAATAACCAAACTTTTTTTTGTGATAAACAGGAAAAGAAAAATGATGCAGCCATTTTTTCATAGAATATCTATATAATAGAAAAATGGAAAGCACATTTAATTAATCATTTAGAATAAATGATCGAAATAGATGAAATTTAAAAAAGTAAAATATGATTAAAACAAAAAACATCAATGTGTCTCTGGAAGTAAATTACTATATGCAAAAAAACATGTGGCACTGTTTCTTAATCGTACATGCATGAAAGGGTTAGAATAACAATTATTTTATTTAATTTGACTTTAATGATTCTATTGAAATATAGTAAGCCTATGATACAGTGCATTTATGAATATTGCCCATACCCTTGAGAGTGGGATGTGCATGGCTTAAAACCATTTTTACAGTCACTGCTTAACACAGAACAATGCATGTGCTAAACTTAAACCACTGTCCAGTCCATTAAAAAAGGAACCTTCCAAATCCAGATGAATGGATTGGAAATAGACCCAAACTACGGCCAGAACCAAACCTTATCTGGGCCCCAGATCACAAGTTAAGAAGCCACATCTGCCCCTGGGCCAAAACAAATCTGCACCGGTAGGCCTGCTGTGCCATGGCACACTGGATGTGAATCTGGGCCAGATCTTTGTTGGCCAGAACTCGGCCAAATGATTTTGCTAACTGGGAAACCGTAGCCGGTAGTATGGGCTGTCATCACTGATTAATTTACAACATATCTTGTATTAATATATAACAATTCAATGTTTGCTTTTTATTAGATTTTTAGAACTGTGTAGATCAATGTTTTGTCATGTTGATGCTCAAAAATAGTAAAGGTGGACAGGAACTAAAATAGCAATGTATAGCACTTTGAATTGTCTTGTATATGAAATGTGCTTTACATGCTTTACAAATAAACCTGCCTTACCTTTAGAGAGAGGCATTCAGTTGCTCAGTCAGTCTGATCGAATAATAAAACCGCATTATTAGAAATAGGAATATGTATGAAGCGTAAACAAAAATAGAATGTAATAATTTGCAAATCGTGTAAACCAATTACAAAATTTGGAAGAAAAAAAAACTATAAAACTGATGCCCTTGATGTTGTATGAATCCAGGTGTTATTTTTGTTATTTGTTAGTTCTTTTAATTAAAAAATGTCCATTTTCTCATACTTGGAAACCTGTTTGATCTGTTTTGAAGGTACAGGGTATCTGTACTGTAAAGCTTCACTTGTGGTTATGAACTGTTATTAAAAAGACAC
The DNA here is from genome assembly GCA_036024015.1 of Craterocephalus amniculus. Classification (NCBI taxonomy): domain Eukaryota; kingdom Metazoa; phylum Chordata; class Actinopteri; order Atheriniformes; family Atherinidae; genus Craterocephalus; species Craterocephalus amniculus. The sequence goes on from JAVQJG010217736.1 coordinate 6,445, forward strand.
GTTGCCATTAGTGTTGTTTTCCCTTCGATTGATGTCGTGAAACCATTTGTATGAAGCAGTTTAAAAAGAAAGGAAAAATATGCTTACCCTGAAAGCACTGCAAGTTTGTAAGCACTCAGTGATGCATTTCACACTAATTAAATGCAGATAAACAAAAAGGAAAGCAAGAGAATAAAATTATCATAAACATCTAAATGCTGTGAAAATTTGGAGAATGCATATCAGTATTAAAATAAACAGTGAAAATTGCTATGTTGCGAGGTAATATCTTATTCTCTATAATTGTCAAATGCGTGCACAAAAGAGAATAGTTGTGGTCAACAATGACAATAATGACAGGGTGGCACTGAGCTATATCCACCCGCTTATTAAAACCTGCACATCCTTTTTGTTCTGACACTGAGATGACGCACAGCCAGGTACACTTGTTCACACTACAAATACACACATTCTGTTGCAGCAAAACACATCCTGCAAACTCATTATGCTTCTCTAAACATTGGTGCAATGATACTCTGATAAGGAACAAGGCTGGAAAAGGTTAATAATCATGGTTATTAATTTTGGATTAAAAAAGCTATAATAAAATCGCAGAGCAGCGATCAATAAACTCTAATGTGTTACACTTCAGAAGAAGCACATCATCCGCTTTTAGCAGCTTTGACAATGAAGAGATTTTATCTATTTATTTACTGAGCAAGATAATGGCTTATTCATACATGGAATGCATCAGGATATGAAATTATGACAATGGTTTTTGATGCATTAACAAAAGAAAAAACTAAGAAAAATTGCTGATGTTAGGTGTTAGACTAGGGGGACATTTTTAGAATCTAGCTATTCTTTTTCACGTGTCAACACTGGAGATTTAAAAGAAAACCTGATTGCAGTCTCTTTTTTTTTGCAGTTACTGTTCCCTCATGGTCCACGATGGACATCTTTCTGCTCTATGTGTTTAGAAATGGGGGTGGGGTACAGCACAACCTCTGTCTATGGTCCACAGGACAGAAATTAAACAAAGCAAATATCTGTGCAGGAGATGTAAAATTGTATGAATACTCCAAGTTCTATTATAAGTGTAATGCAACTAAGTAATTTGTTATAAATCTTAGCACCAAGATAAAAGAAAGCGCATCCATGAGATAATAAACTTGTAAAACTTGCTTCTTTGCATGGAAATTTGAAAGTTTACTCGCAATCTTAAGGTAGCTTTTGTACTTTAGTTTCCAAGTTGAAGACACTTGAAATTTAATAACGTGTATATCCACAATAGTGGTAACCAAGTGGGAAGCAATGAACAGGGCAGCAAAAAGAAAAATGAAGGTGAAACTCAAGTCAATACACACACACACACACACACACAAATGCTTATTCACACATTAAGAGTAAACGATATTAAGACCACTACATTCACACATTGCCTCATTCACTGGTATTCCACAGATTTTAAGAATATGGTGAAAAATCTCCACTAGGAACGCAGAGAAAATGATGAAGATATTTGTCAACAACATGTATGTCTGTGGACTGTTTTTTCCATATGTGTCTATACAGTAAGTATAGAACAATTTTTGTTTAATAGCTTTATTTAAAAAAAAAACTCGAGGCATTTACAGTAGAGGGGTGCAGAATGAAAGCACAACATTTGTTTATAAAATTATATTTAGGCTGAAAATATAAAATACTGCATATCAGTTTTGACGGGTTGGACAGCAGCGTTATGTTTACATCTACCAGCCAATAGGGCTCGCTATTGCAGGCTGCCAAATACAGCCTCTAGGTTCCAATAGTATGTTCAGCACAGCTTGGCTGGCAGTGGGAGAAATGGCAGAGTCGGCAAGTCAAACAGCTGCGTCTGAGCCCTGGAGATATCGTTATCAGTCTCAAAAGAGGAGTGACTGGAGAAAAGCAAAAACTGGAGTAAATTAGGCGAAACCCAAGTAACGAAAATCATCAAAACACATGTGGAAATGACAGATTTTCTACTGGATTCAGTAAGCTAACTGAATTACTAATTTAGTGAACGTTAGCTCCTAAGCTAAACTACTCTGAAATATTCGTTTGAATATGATGACATTGGTCCTACATTAGTTATAAGATGACCGATCATAGCCCATTGACCTCCCCACTCAGTAAACAGAGCCAAATTCATTTTTCTGCCCTGTCCAGCTGTAAGTAAGTAACGTAAGACTGTTATCTGTGCATCTAATGGATACTGAAATGGCTAGCAAAACTAACATTAAATACTGCTGTAAAATAGTCCTATTAGTCAAAATAAAGTCCTTAACCTGTACGATTCGTCATTGGACATGGTTCCAGCTGATAAGTTACTGTATCGGCAGCAAGCTTGACAATCTAAAGCCTGGAATACTTTTTTTTGCCGTTGCATACAATCTAGACACACCGGATGTCGCTTTGTGGCCGTATTCCATGCCCAAGCTTTAATAACACTATTATCCAATGTTCTCTAGATGTAAAGTTGAAAAGGGAGTGAATAACTAACCTAAACAGGCGTAATTATGATGATGCACAATTTATAGTTTCAGGGTTTGGGTTTAAAGCCCTATACCTGATATTATTTTAATCTTTCTAAGAAAAAAGGTTTCTACACGATATATTATGTGGTAAGAGGGGGAAGTCTATAAAAATGAATGACTCATTGATTGCGCGCACGAGTCCAGGCCATTTTAGTTAGCGAAAGCGGCTCATTTTTAGCTTTGGTGTGAGGCTCTTTCTCTGCCCATGGGGTTAACTTCTATAACTCCCGGATTCCGATCAGCCAGTAAGAGTGTTTCCCAATCTAGAAATTACAGAAGTTAACACCATTGGCACGTCACACCAAAGCTAACTAAAATGTCCTAGACTCGCACATATGCGCAATCAATGAGTCATTCATTTTAATGGACTTAAAAGGGGTAAGTCTGACTTCCTTCTTTACCACATAATATACCGTGTACAAACCATTTTTCTTAGAAAGATTAAAATAATATCATGTATAGCTCCTTTAACTCTCCAAGTTATAACCACAAAGTAGAGATTCTGCAGCCGCTGATCTGTTGTATGAGATCCTGTTAAAATGATTTTGCAATAACTGCAAGAGAGTTGGCTTCCTGTTACATGCCATGCTACATTCATTACTGTCTGCAATCCATTTCTTTTGTGACTGTCCCATCTTCAGAGCTCACTGCTGTATAAATTGGCAATGCAATCACACATTTAGCTTACATAAATCGACTAGTGTCAGTTAGCCAAGCAGAAGACATTTGGTTTTCATTGCACAGTGTATTACCAAAAGGTCTAAAATGAACTCATGCTTGTTTCTTTTTCAGTTTTCAAGTAGTGGAAACATGAGATTTGAGTGGACTTAATTAAACATGCATAATATGTTTCTTCCTTCTAGGAGTGTCAGTTCTGGTATCAATACTTTCGACCCACTTACAGCCCATTTCCATGTTTTTTACTTGAGTTTTTCTCTTCTATTCAAAAAATTAATTTGTTATGAAGATTGATGAATGATTCTGGTGTATTACTTTCTAAAATAGTCACTAGTAATGTCACTAGTAACTACTAATTTATCCACCATCTCAGCCCAAACTGTGGCAGATATTCTCCACATGTATGTGTCCAGCTATATACCTCCCACAGTATGTATGCTTCATGGGTTAGCTGATGTCGGTAAATTCTCCCTAGGAGTGAGCGTAAGCATAACTGAGGCTTTTTATCTCTGTGTTGGCCCTGCAATGGACCCTGCAATCTGTCCAGGGTGCCCCCAGGGTCCCCCCTGCATCCTGTCCAATAGCTTCTGGGATAGGCTCTCCTGCATAGGAGTAAGTGGGTATAGAAAATGGATACATAGATTTAAATTGCATATCTTATATCTTTTTCAATTTTGCCTACACTGAGATTGAGAAATATAAGTGAAAGTCCTTAAAAAATACGGCTTAAGTATGTCTTGAATACTATTGAGCTGTTGAGTTAGTCAAGTTAATGTCAGGTTTTACCCTGATCTGCTATTCATTCCACAAACATGGTTGTGAAGTTTGCAAATGACATTACTGTCTAAATGCAAAAGTGGTTACGGTTACATGGTCTTAACTAATTCTGAATAAATAATTCCAAATTTATTAATTTGGATTAAAGTATTCTCCTTAGGATTTACATGGAAACATTAATGTTGAATTAAGGTTTACATGGACAACACGTTTTCTTAATTTTGCTTCAAAGCCAGGAGTTGGGAAGGGTTTTGATTGGTTGGATGGCGGAAGTGACATATACGTACATTCGTCTACCGGAAGTTAAAAAAAGTTTTTTTTTCTTTTCCACAATAATATGAGAAAATGTCATAACAAGAACCATTTTAAATTGATGTGGATTTTAACAGTATGAAGCAGCAGCTAGTCACTACATGCTATGTCACTTTCACGTAAACAGACACAGTTTGAGTCTGTTTAGTTCGGACGGGTTACACCATGAATGGTTTTTCAGGATTATGGTTTAGAAGATGAATTAAGAATTAATTTTAATTCCGAATTAAAGAGGGATTAAAAGTCTCATGTAAACTTGGTCAATGTGGTTCGGGGGCTGCACTGTACAAGACAGCAAGGACTTGGCCTGGTTGTTGAAAACAGCAGAGGATTGTGTAGAGTCCTCTCATGCTCCTAGACTCAATATAGGACAGCGAGGTCCAGAGGAAGGCCAGTTGTTTAGCAATATATAGCTTTGAAATAAATCTGTCCACTGAGAAAAAAATATAACATTGTGTTGCAATTAGCATAGGAGGTGTTGATTCACCCAAGTTTGCTTTCAAAGATGCAGTTTGTTCTTCTGCCATTTATTTTAACAGTCAGCAACATCATGAATACATCAATAAATAACCATAGAAAGTGATTTCTCATGGAATCAGGTAACTAAGTAACATTTTCCAAACGTGAATGACTTGTCCCCCATCTAGAAATACCTCCAGTTCTGATATGACAGATGTTGAGAAATAATTACAATAAAATCTTTAGAGCCCCATATTTTTTTAATCTAATGTTAATTGCTTATACACTGCGATTTCAAAACCTTTTGTGGATCAGCACACAGTAGTAGTTTGATTTGGCAACATGCAAGATAGATTCCTCTTTGATTGCAGGTTGGTGAATCTTTACGAGCCCAGCTGCCTCACAAAGTAACTTCATATCTCGTGTTTGGGATTCTCATCCCTCTTCAGACTATTTTAAGGAAATTGCCTTGTTCATCCCTTTGTTATAAAATCGGCACCATGCACTGTTCCTTGGAAAAATCACAAGTTAACTCTATAGTTTAAAAGCAGAGTCTGTATTACTTGTAAGGACCCTTTTTTGATATGCTTATTTATGGACTTTTAACCAAAGGTCAGATGTGGTTTTGCAATCTTGTGTCACCTATATGTGTGACACCTTCTCTTTCTTATTCATACCAATTTTGTTTTGTCTGTAGTTATAATATTAGGGTTTTTCTTATTTTGTTTCAGAGGAAGGTAAGGGAGGGAAGAAATTAATGGCATTATTATCTTCACTGTTTGAAAAACTGCTTCCACAGACTTGACAATTGTTTGCTCTTGGTAATCCATCACAGTAAACATAAGGTCTTAATTTGCTTTTGCAGTAGTTTCTGTGTTATTGTTCTTTCATTGGGAAGATGTTGTTTTATTCAGATTTCACACTCACACTGTGCTCACTGTCAATCACCTGACAATCTCGGAAGCAACTTGGAGGCTGCCTGAAAATAATCCCTCAAAAGTGTAACCTTTAAGTTTATGTTAAAGGGTCATGATTTTATTTGGACCACTGGGCAAAGTCAAATGTGTAAAAATAGCAGCACCCTTGCATTCTAAAAATATAGCTTGAATACATATAAAGTTTAATAACAAAAAAATACAATAACAACAAAACTGTTTCCATGTTACTGGACATCTGGATCAAACATACGTTATTCTCGCAAAAGGCACAGAAAGCAGATTTAAACAAAGACAAAACATGTTTATATCTATATATGTTGCATGTAGGCTAGAAATATTTAAAAATCAGAGTATTGGGATGAAATGCTTTTGCAGACAGGTACACTTGTATACACACAGAGACCGATTTTAATTCTATAGCTCCTGCTGACACTTCAATAAACAAACCATTTTTTTAAAACCCTGACAATACTTTCCCTTCTTCAACACAAAAGGTTGATGACACTGCGGCTGACTCAGCCATACGATAGAAATCTTCGTTGTGCTAATTACATCTTTCGCTGTTTGTTAAAGACTTTTATCTCTCCCACATCTCCATGCCCATCTAATCTGGCTTTATCTGCAGGCTCCATCTCAAGGTGATTGCTGAGATGGTCTTTGCTCTGGACTTTAAAGGAACACTGTTGTCTGCGTGAGCAGAAATCGTCCACATCTCATTCCTCCTTAGTCAAACTTGTCTGAAGTCAGACTTTTCCGTTTGTGTAGTCAAGAGTGTTTGTACATATGTTTTCTTTTGGAAGAGAGGGTGGTGAATCGGCATCAGTCGTCTCCATCAGCCATTTTATGCCAAATTCTATGAATTCTATGAATCGGTACAAAATGTTCTTTTGTCACTGCAGGCTATCATGCAGCCAACAAAACAGACACACATGGAAGTGTCCACAATAAAGTTAAATTAAAGCACAGCTGGCATTTTCAAACCCCAAACAATTGGTTTTGCAGCAGAATAAACATTTTTATTCAGTGACAGTACCAGCTGTAGTCAGATTTGGATTCTTGGTATTCACACTTTTTCACACATTTGGTTTGTTACTGCCCCGCAGGGTTCAAATGCCTGTTTTCTGCTCAAGCATACATTTCACTAATAAAAAGAGTCCAGATGACTAGGATGAAGCAGTTTGACTGAATGTTGATACTGCAATAAATGTTTATTTTAGACAGCTGAACACATGAGACAAGCTGAAAAGTAGGTGGTCATGTTTGCATGAAAGGGAAAGATGCTGACAGCTTTCTTGTTGGCCACCAGTCTAGTCTACACATGTTGATGGTACAGCACATAAGAATTACTGATAAGATGGGCATAAAAATTATTTAAAATTATTTATTTAAAAATAATTTTTTCCCCTTTTTCAAAAGCACACCATCTGTGGTTCAGGTCCAGCTGAATCACACCAAAGAATGTAGCACAGCAGCTGTTGTGATGACAATTTTGGCAAATATTGCTGTCCATGAACTTGAGAATGGCAAGTGCTAACATCATGAAAAATTATTAGAACCGAGGAGCTCAATTGTAAACCAAATTAAATTATTTCATGTGTAAACTGAAATAAAACTGGTCGAAAGCTGTGATCTGAGGTTGTAGCTAAATGCACTGGTGCTAAAAAGGTTGGAAGTTTCTTAGCACAAAACAAAAAGCACCAGCACAAAATTTCCCTAAAATCTGTAGAACACCAAACTTTTGTGCATATCAGTACTTAAAGGAATACTTATCCCTCAGAATGATGTGCCTTCATTTTATGACAATCTGAGGTAGGAACCATGAAGGAAACAAAGGATGTACCTCAAAGTGTAAAATAAAATAAAATAAAAAACATTTATCTTTTCATTCGAAGTCACATAGATTTCTTGGAGAATCAAGTTTTTTTTCTGATTTGTTTGGCTAAAAAGTAAGAGAGAAATGTTATAGAACTTTACTAAAGTTTATATATAAGTAGCTACAACATTCAGACTAAATAAATAAGAAGCTATTGGAAGGGAACTATGTCTCCTAAAGTAAGATACTGTTACTATTGTAAATGGATTGCTAATTTAATAACAGGATAGATAAAATTTATAAAAGTGGAGCTTATGCAGGATGTGAGGGTGTAAAGGCTTAGAGGCATCCCAGGGATCCATGCACCTCTCATTGCCCCCATGCACCACTGACTTGAAGTGCCCTCGTGATTGTTGGAGAACAAAAGTCTTGAAAGGGCATTGGGTTTTACGTTCCTGGTTCCGGGTGTGTAAAAAAGACAAAAGTTCAAATAGACAGAAAAACAGAGACTTAACAAAGTTTACAGAGATTTCTGTCTTGTAGCCTTGTAGCCTTGTAGCCAGGTTTTTGTGGTCAGCCCAGATGAGAGATAAGTTAGTGCCTCGGGGGTGGGTTAGCCCACTAGATTAATCCCCAGCAGTTCCTTATTTTTGATGCCATAGCTTTTCTTGGATGGCAAGGCAAGGCAAGTTTATAGAGCACATGTGATTCTTTAACCTGGATTAAGATACACTGAGTGTTTCTACCAATCTGAGACTTTCTGGTAGTTTGTTCCAGACATTGAAGCTGAATGCAGGTTCTCCATGTCTGGTTCTAACTCTGGGAACTGATTGGGTGAGTTGGCAGGACAAGAAGGCACAAAGATGAAGCTTGTGGTCCAGGTCTGAGACTTGAGACAGGACTACCCCACACCAGAGTCCAATGTGTCCACCTCACGTAGATCAGCTCAGCTGGATCAGTCTGGCTGAGAATGGGTTCTGACATGAAACTTTACTGAAGTGTTTCATAAGCCTGTTGTCTAACCAAGCAAACTGGACCGGTAGCACTTTCTATTAAGGCTCGGTAATTCCATGGTTATACCATGGTAATACTATGGTAACAAAAAGGAAATAACCAGGTAATATCATGTAAGTTCCGGGTAATACCATGTAATTACTACTAGTAATAACCAGGTAATATTATATACACACAGTAGTAGTAATAACTAGGTAATATATATTGACTATTAGTAAACAGGTAATATGTAATCCTTTGTTGTAATAACAAGGTAATATTATGTAATCCAGGTAGTAATAACCAGGTAATATGTACTCACTATTAGGAAACAGGTCATTTGTAATCATAAGTTGCAATAACCAGGTAAAATAATGTAATCACTAGTAGTAATAACCTTGTAATATTCTGGTAGTA
>JAVQJG010217739.1:0-10652 GCA_036024015.1 Craterocephalus amniculus
CTAGGCCACCCTGCCATGGAGTGGACTATAGAGGGATGGCTGGATGCTGTGCTGTTGTTGATGTTCTCAGGGCTTGTTTTTGCACGTTATCTTTACACTAAACATATTGCTATTTGCAACCAAACTTAAACTTTTTAATAGGCAGCAAGTGTTCAGTTTAAAGCATATTTAAAAAGTTACCAGAGTCTTTTTTAAATGTTATTTAATTTTACTCTTTATTAATTGTTCTTTTATATTATATGATTGGCTGTTTTCAAATGTTAAAAATAAATTAATGGTACCCCCTTCCTTTTTTCCCCCTTTTAGTCTTTAAAAAAAAAAGTATCGATAATAGTACCGAAGAAGTACCGAACCGATAAGGAGTACCGATAACAGTAGTAGTATCGATAAATCCTTAACGATACCCATCCCTAATTTCAACTATTATTAATTTGGCAAAGTGGAAGTTCGGAATTCATAAAGGGAATTATCTCTGAAAAGTTAATAGAAGTGAAGCATTCTGGGAGATCCTGCTCCTCCATTCCTCCTCAACTTAAATCAATTAAGTTGGTTCAACTTAATTACATAAATTGTTGCAATGGTTTGCCCTCCTGAGTTCATAGAACTTATTTAAGAATAATAATACTAACAACTTGGCTAAAATTGAATTATAGCAACTAAAAATATTTAGTTAAACCCAATGTTATATTTTACAGTGTGTAACTCACAGATTCATTTGACTCCAACTGTACCTCTCTGGAAAAGGCTGAGCTCGAGGTCATGGATTTGTCAATTTGCTTTTTCCACTCTCACCGTCTTTCTCTCCGTCTTTCCATCGGCCCCCTTCTTTCTTTACCTGAATTTGCACAAAAAAGGTCTGTTATTGCTGTCCTTTGGTTTTAAGGAGCACATCTACTTTTTGCATTGAACCACACCAGTTTTGGGAGGATTTTTTTTGGGTGTGTGTGTCTGTGCATTCTGCTCAAATCTGTTTTCTGGGGAAAAATGCCCTTTCCACAGCAAACCTTAGGAAGCCAGTAATAGCTCAAAGCAAAACTGTTTGGAAGGCCAGAACTCAGCCTCTAATGGTCCCATCTGAGACAGTTCAAACATATCAAAGATGAGCTCTGTGTGGGTGTGTGTGTATTAAGGGGCCCATGTGTGAATGTGAGTTCATGGCTGTGTGTAAAATGTTACTTTTAGCGCGGTCGAGTGAGAGTTAATGAGCGCGAATGTGTATCTGCATGCCCGCATTCTTGTTTCGAATATGATGCTACACATGGGTGTATGTATTTGGGAGGAGGAGAGACACTGTAGCAACATTTCACACACTTTTTTGTGCGTAGCCCACACTAACAGACAGCCAGTGAGGGTACGGAGATGCAGCGGGGCTCTGGGGTTAGGTAGAGAAGCGTACAGTATGTGCTGGGGGCAGGGAGCGACTCAGCAAGGCAAGGCCCTTCTGTTTCCCTGTCATCTCCCAGTGCCATTGGGGGTTGAAAGTGCCAGTGTGTGTATGTGTGTGAGTGATGCGGGTGGGCGCACAGCCGAACGGGCACTTGACTGGCGCTGTGGCACTTAGCTAGCAAGTAGCTGCTGGCTTGGCGGCACTCCAGGTTAACTCGACGTGCTGTGAGGTTTTTTGTATCCTTGTGCGTTGGGTGATGTGGCACCAGATGCCACTCCATGTGCCCAAATTCTGTTGACATTTGGAGCGTGGGCAAGCGGGCACACAGGAAGGAAGCGAAAAAAGAGGAGGGAAATGTAATAATTGTGAAACAGCAGCCTCAGCCATTGTTGCAATGATTCAGTCTGATTGAACACACATGCAGACACAAAGTCGCCCAGACACACAAATCCAGCAAAGGCATTTAAACACACAGTTTTTTGGGTTTTTTTGCCAACTGGATTATGGCTATATGTATATATTACACAGTCTGAGGGAAGCCAGCAGATAGAAAGTGCAAAGGGAACAAAGTGTAGAGAAGAAGAAGAAGAAGAGGCAGGCAGGGAGAGAGACAGAGAGCATGTTGATTGAGAAATGGGCTTCTGTGTGCATGTGTGAGGGGGGTAATTTGATTAAGCAAGCTGGCAGGAGGAGGAAGTGGCAGTGGTAGGGTGACAGGTTGATGCCAGCTTCTCCTGGCATGGCCTTCACCCTCACTGAGAGGAAATGGAATTGAAGTAGGAGGGAAGAAGACCATATAAAAACAGAAAAACTGGTCAGATTAAAAGAGTGAAAAGAAGGTGTCAGTGGTTTCCAGATTATTGAGGATTTGGGCATAAAAAAGATTAATCCAACGGGTTAAAAGATGGTAATGGTTGTTATTCAATACGTGCAGGCATACAGCTGTACATTTGCTTTAATTACATTTGATGCTGTTGGAATTGTTCTACTCTTCTCGCCACCTTGCCTTTCTTAATTTGTTTTATCCCACACCCAACAACTCACAAAAATTGGAAATTCCTGTCCAAGAAACAGAATTATGCTCAGACTGTGGATTCCCTTTAAATACCCATTCAGGACAAACTACCAGGCAGAGCAAATGAACATGTAAAAAAAGCACTTATGTATTCAGAAACTTACGGTATTTCTATATTTATGTGTGCACTAATGATGTGCTATAAAACCTATACATTTTACATTTTTATCCAAAAGATCCTTCATTCTCAATATTATGTGACATTTTGGCTGCCTACATATATTTGGTTATATATATCATTTGGTTGTACTTCCACTATTGTGTCCTTGGGTGTTTTGAAAGGTGCTTTTTAAATAAAATATATTATTGTTTTTTTTTAAAAATCATCGTGACCACCTTATACCCAACAGTTAACTTCAGGAACAGTCTCACCTCCTCGTCAAAGAGCAAAGAAATCTCTGGTATGACTTTCCACTGATTTCGTTTGTTTGGTTTTGTGTTTATAACTTTACCAACTGTCTGCTTCTTCAGTACACCAGCAGCACATGCTCAGTGTTAATGTTTTGTGGCAGAATTCTTCAGACTTTTAACAACGGATAGCGATTATTTCTGAAACTGTGCTCAAACACTTGTCGAAAATCTCTTTAAAATTAAACCGTTTTAGTTTGCATGCATTCTCACAGCTGCTGTGAAATTTGCCTCTTTTTGATACTCCACTTAGATTTAGTGTGTTGACAGTAATCATCACAACTCCACTAGTATTCATTCTGTTATCATCAAAGTGTTTTTTGGGAAAACTGGAGCTATTCTGGTGTCTTGCTTGTAGTGTATTTTAAGATCCTCGCAGTAAAAATATCACAGTTCTTCTTCTCAGTTATTTTAGGAATAACCAGAGCAGGAGTTCAGAAGGCTTTTGGGGCCATTTCATTCTGTTCCTGACATGTATTGCAGTGCGCAACATTAAATCCAGGCAGACACACATACACACATACTTGCTGCCTAATTCTGATGCAGAAGGTTGGGGCTTATGTCTAGCATCGGGTCTCATAATAATTATTTTAAATTGCTAAGAGGAACACAGGTCCTGGTGGGATATATTACCCCTATTCTAACCAGAAATGACTTTCACTCTGCACCCACATACACTACAACCCTCTGGCTTTTTGTATATTTATATCAAATATATATGTGCATGTGCATGTATGTTTATGTGTTAGTGTAATATGTATAATCTATGGAAGTCCAGCATTACTGTTGAGACAAGGTCATATGATTTCATCTGTATGTTTATGTATGTATACATGAGGAAGTGTGAGGAAGCTATCCTGGTGTGATGTGACTGCTCATTTTTGTAACTGGTTATTTTTATGAGTTATTTCTGAGTGTGGACCATAGTTAAGATTCCACTCTCTGCAAAGCCATATACTGATATCACTTGACACAGTAAAGTCTCTGTACTCATGTTGCATTATCAATTCACCTTTATTAGGTGAATTGGTTTATGAGTCTTTTATGTGTATGTACATAGCATGTTTGTTACCCATGTTGTAAACTCTGTGTTCTTATTTGGGGCCTTTGGGACGTATGCTATTGTTCTTGATGTTTACATTAAGTATACACCAAGAAAGCTAAACAATAAAATACTGTGAGTTAATTCTACAAACAAAGCCTTTAGCCAGTTTATTACACTTGACCATTGAATTTACAGTTACATAAGGTTGTTTTGACCTTTGCATTAAATTACAGCTGATCACAAAAGTCCAAACCTCTAGGGTAATTTTCTTTAGGTTTAGGGTTAGGGTCTGAATAATCTTTTACACAAGGCTAATTTGCAGAATACATTAACCCAGCTACTACTTAAATGTGGCCAACCCTAAAGTTTATCTTTAGAAGTTGTTTTCGTACCTGGAAATATTTTAATCTATTGGATTATCTCTCTGGGAGTCAAATCTTAAATGGAGACAGGAGTCACACTGTCTTAGTTTTTTGAGCATATTGACTGAACTGTAATCCTTTTATCATGGTGTTGGGACCAGCGAGAATCTACAATGTGTAATATCAATTTCTGAGTGATTTCTATGAGATCATTGTCAAAATAGTGAAAATAAAGATGGCAAATTTTGATATTTGGTGGTGCTTTCAATTGTGCGATCCAATGTTGTTTAACACATCTACTGTATATACATTTTGGTCTGTCAATAGTGTCTTCTCTTCTGGTATTGAAAGTTTTTAAGTCTGTATTCGAGTGTAAATAATGTTTTGTTGCTGTTTTTCACAATTGGATCCCACTGTTTTCCTCCTCAATACTTTGCTGATGACCTCTAACTACCTCTAACTCTTGAAAGCCATGCGCCTTATGGGGGTTGTGTAATGGACTTGATTTATCTTCATCTACTGTTTCCAACCAAGGAGTGTAGTGTTAGGATTGAATGACTTTCTTTCATTGAGGCTCTGGTGTATTTATCATGGCATGATTTGGATTCTGTGGAACAGATCAACTTAATCTTGGTGATCTTTACTTTGTGAATGCTGTGCAACTAAGCATACCTTTTGCTGCTGGACAACATTCAACATAAATCATTTAATTAAAAGACACACACAGACGTAAATAAACTACTTTATATCAAAATATGACATGTTTGCAGTCTTATACATCCAGTGTCATTGAGTGTGCATGTTTTCTTTTTTTGTCATATGTACTTTGTACACATTTAATTAAGCCACAGCTAGACATACTAAGAGAGAGAGAGGCAGAAGGAAAGAGGGAGTGAGGGAGAGAAAGAAAGAAAAAAAGCCCTGTCTATTATCTATAACTTTAACCGAGGATTCACATTTAGTATGCAAGTGACACAAGCACTCATAATAAAGGTGGCATACTGTCAGGTATAAGCCTGCTGGTTGGAGAGGAGGTAATGGTGTGAGGTATATACGGATTTAACAGTCATAGGCCAAATGAGGTAGGATGTACAGCTTCATAAACCCAACTCAACTGAAAGAGGGACCGAATTATAGAGTTAGAAAGTGAGATGCACACCTTCCCCATCTGTGCGTCCTTCCTTCCCCTCCTTCCCTCTCCTCTTCTCCCTTCTTTAACCCACACCTGAACCTGTCAGCTCGGTGTTGCTGAGAATTTTCCGGCAGCTCTTCGACATCTCACTCTCGCCCTGCCTGTCAAAGACCGCTGAGGGCAGAGAGAGAGCAAGAGGATGTACTGATGAATCCTCTCACCGAGCAGAGAGTTCACCTCTCAGGTAATCCTATAAAAAGCCAAGGTGAGACGCTCCTCTGCCTCCCACTCATTATAGCGTCTTTACCCTGCTCTGTAGCCACTGCTCTCTTCCTAGAGGTATAGCGGGATGGTGGTGTATGAGGGTTGGGGGGTGGGAGTCAGGCCGACAGGGGCAAAGAGACAGGGGAGAGGGAGACCTTCTCACTATGCACACAGGGCTTGCACGTTGCACCGCATGCACCACATCTGTTAGACTTTTTCTTTTTTTTTGTATCTCTCCTTCTACTCCATCTCTCTCCCTTATTTTTTCTCTTTTTCTCTATGTCCCTCCCTCCCTCCCCCTCGACTCCCCTCTCAGTTCCTTTTTTAATCTTTTATTCATAGCTTAGCAGGTGATGAAAAATTTATACCCCGAGTCTGGCATTGAAATAAATGCAAAACGAAAACAGAAGCAGTTTATACTGACAGTCTGAATATCTCTATCTAGAACAAGGCTGCTTGCTGCAAATCAGGGAAGCCGGTGCTTCTCCTGTTAACTCCGCCGTGTAAATGGTGCTTTGCGGTTTCCTGTGAAGCCAAAAGATTAGTGTGTTTTGTTTCTCCCTTTACTCACCTCCTTTCATCCTACCAGAGGGGAGGGAAGTGGGCACTTTTTTTTTTTTTTTTTTCTGGGCACCATATCGCCAATCTTTTCACTAACCCTCCTCCTGTATCCACCCCCCACCCCCCCAATCCACCCCCTCATGACTTGTTTTCACATAGCCGATCAAAGTGGGCAAAGTGTTACATTTGTTGTTCTACGTGCTGGTTGTGTGTATTCTCAGGTGTATTCTCAAGTGAAGCGTATGTGTTGTGTAAGTGTGAATGTAAATTCCACTTTAGCAAAAGCTTTAAAGTCTCCAGTCTGGCTTGAAAACATATACGGATACACACATACCCAGTGGCCCTTATGGCTTATAAGAAGGTCTATCCCTCTCTTTGGAAGTGTGATACAGAGGCTAACTCTTCCCAGCAGCCCTAGAAAATTGCCACTGTTGGTTTTGGAAGCGGGATACCCCAACCCATCCTTCTCCGCCCTTTATTTTACATAAGTTTTAACCATCTGTAAAAAAAATAAATAAATAGAAAGTAAAAGTTGTACCAATTAATGCACCGTGCATAAAAGTTGTACAATCGATACACTATGATCGTTGATAAATGTGCAGAAACTTGTGCTTTTTAACAGTGGTTTTTTTTAGAAACCTGCCAAGCAAATGAGAACATACACATAAGCATGACTGTGTGGCGCACACTCGCATGCATGTGTGCATATTTAGTGTGTTGTGAAGTCCCGCTGTCAGCTGTAATGATGTGTTGTGGTAGAGTGCTGAGAGTGAAGAGGCCAACTTGGCCTCAGCAACGGATCTAACTACCGATCTGATACTCTCTGACAGCCAGGGAGAGGGAGACTGAGATTTAGAGATGGTAGGAGGGAGGGAGAGGAACAAGACCCGATTTAGGGCAGAGAGGAGGAATGGCAAGAAGTTTGAGTCGAGAGAAAAAGCCGCAAGGAGAGAGAGGTAGGAAGGCCAAGGCAGAGCTGAAAGAATAAGGAATTGGCATTTCTCTGACAGCTTCTTGTGGGCATACTGCAGCTCGTTCTATTGCACTCTGCAGTTTGTAAGGAAAAGATGGACATTGCGACCTTGGCATCACGATTATTTCTAGTCTACCTTTTTGAGCCTTTGGCATTTGGATTTTGCAAAATAACAGTCAGAAATGAATTAAATTAACATGCAATTCAGGTTTGGTGAATAAAATTGACATAAATTAGTCAGTCACACTAACACAACTAGATAATACATTTTGGATTTAACCCTGTCTATGCATGCCCAGATGGAGCAAAGCTGACCTGGGCTCAAAACATGACTCACAGTTCCTGTCCTGTAAGCAGTAAACGTCACGACAAGAAGAAACAACTGTTACCATAAGGAATAACTGCAATGGATGGTGTGCCTTTTGTAAAGTCAATACTAGTCATGTAAAGCATATACAAAGGTGATTTTCTTCAAGTTGAACTGTTTGTTAGTAGTTTAGGTCCAGCTGATATGTTGACCAGAAAATCAAAAACCAAACAAGCAAAAACACTGATACAACCTAACAGAGATAGAACATTTTGCTACCTTTCATTAGGGCATTAGATATACTTGATTTTGATTAATGCATTGAGTTCCCTCCCATGCTTGTAGAACAAGGAGAATAGTCCAATTAAAATGCTTAATTGAGCTATAACTGCACTGTATCTTGACTTCATGGTGCAAGGAAACTCCCACGAGGCTTCCAAGGATGTCATTAATGCACCTGTTGCCCACCATACTATTTAATTAATTATGGAATTATTTCCAAAAGAACCACCAACACACTGGACCAACAGAGTGAAATTATGGCTTGTGGGAAAAGTTTTTGACCTAATATTTCATGAGAATTGTGAGAGTTTTTAAATAGGAGGCCTGAGATATTCCGGAGAAAATGCCAAGGAGCCCCCACTGGAATAGCAGTTTCAGGTATTCTGGCAGTGGCCTTGCTTTTGGGAATGTATTGTTACAGCCGTCCTTTGTATGAAACAAAAAAAAAAAAAAGTTTTCATTTTGGTCACTGATAAAGACAGCTACCCAATTTTCAAAACCTGAAATGGTTCATTTACAACGAGGAATGCTCCCCTGGGAATTATCAGTATAATTCTTGCTGTTGTCTGTTTATGAGAGTGGCTGTATGTGCGCATATGCATGGGTGTGTGTTTGTGTGCGCCTGGCCCTGCCCCAGTGCCACAGTGCCAGTCTTTTGGCAGAGTGTAGTGAGGACAAGTTGCTACAACAATTAAATAAAAATCTCTAATTGGCTGCTTCATATTAGGGTCAGCAGCTGGAAAGCGGAGAGGGGGGTGGTTTTGCTGCACGCACTTTAACTCACACTTATGAAATGGTTGTGCGTATACATGTTGCACGTGCCTTTTTCTCACACTCATCTGCTCACATACACAAACACACACAGCTCCTGAGCAAAATTCAATTATTAATGGACTGATTGCTCGAGTGGAGCTTCTCTGGGAATCTGAACCTGCCACACTGAATAAAATAAAACCACTGCTTTACATTTTCATTATACCAAACCATGTTTTAAATTGCAAATGCATCTCGGAAATCCAATGTTGCCCCTCCCTCCAAGGCCCCCCCCCACCCCCTTCCCGCTTTTTCCTTGCTTTCTCACTACAGAAACCCACTCCACTTTTTACACTCCTCCTCCTTGTCCCTTTCCTCACCAGTTACATGTATCCTTCCATGTGCACACGCACACACACACACACACATGCATATTTTACTGTTGTGGCTTGTATGTGTGTACAGCCACCATTAAGCAGTCTTATTAAAGGGAAAGGGCTGTGTGTGTTTGTGTGAGAGAGGGGAGTCGTGTGCATGAGGAAGTGCTTCTGGGCCACGGTGGAGCTCCTTCGCTTATTTGCAATCAGGTCAGACAGACAGCACAGCCACATACACCACTGTCACCTCCCTCTAGACCTCCCTTTCTCTCCTCTTCTCTCCTCATCCCGCTCTTCTATCTCTCCTCCCCATCTTAACCCCCCCCATTCTATGTTTGTCTCCAGCACCAGTGAAATAGCACATTTTGTCAGGAGTTAGATGTCTCAATTATCTCCTCTATAATATAGAGCGCATTCCTCTTTGTTTCACTAACGCTGTGTCTTTCTTTCCAGTGCCTCCCTTCTTCCTGCTCCCCTGCCTCTTAAATTTCCATTACTAATTTACCCCCCATACATTTCACCAGCATCTTGATTACCTTTATTCTGTTAAAATAAATTGTAACCCTGTTTTTTTTTGTTTTGTTTTGTTTTGACATTTTTATAGATACTCTTCTTCATGAGGTTTTAGCGTTAGTGTTTGTAGTTTACATCCTCAGAAGATGACATGCCACTGAAGTTACTGAGAGATGATGTTGTTCCTGCTGTGCCTTCTCCCTCGTATAGCTATGCTGCAAATTCATGCTACTCCTTTCCTCTTATGTGTATTCCTATCAAACTTGGTGTTGCTGCTGTAAATTTAAATTGCCTGCACTCCTGTGCACTAAAATCTGTTCTCCCTCGAATGGCCAACATGACACCGGATGACCAAAAACCAGTAGTGGAGCACAGCCAAAGGAAAGATAACATCACAGATTGTATGCTGGTGGCCAGAGTGTCACATAACATCGATAATTGGGGATCCTTTGGATGAAAAACAAAAAGCATCATGAACAGAAAAATTAAGTGACTAAGTATCACTGTTATATTATTAGTAGTAAGTTTGAGAGGGAATGAGAAGGAAATTTGGAAGTTGTGGAAGATTATTCATTTCTGATTCTGTGCTTCTCGTTCAGCTTTTACAGGACAGTCACACTAATATAAAATGCGTGTGTGGATTTTTAAGCATCCATTATAATCTGTGGTTCATCTTGCAGCTTTTTTCAGACATCTTTGAAACTTTTTCGCGTGTTCGCCAGTATACATGTATGCTGCAATTTTATCTGTGCGCACTTTTCTCTTTGTGTTGCTATTCCTTTGTTTTTTGTCGTTGTTGTTTTCTTTTTTTATTTGTGTGAATTGTATGTGTGTGTGTGTGTGCGTGCTTGTGTGAAAGTGTTCATGGTGGGGACAGAGAGGCTCATGGGAGTTGTGCTAAGGGCCATAGTATCACACTGCACTGTCTCTCAGGGCACATTGTTTATGCATGGGGCCACATATGCAGCAGGCAAAGACACACACTGCATACTGTCAGAGGCACTGTGAGGTTGTGTGTGTGTGTGTGTGTGTGTGTGTGTGCGTGCATGCTTGCATGCTTATAAAGGTGTGTACAGTGTATGAGTATTTGGGTGTGTGTGTGTGTGTGTAGGCATACATTCTTGCCAATTATGTGTTCAAGGTTGCGCTCATAGATTTGTTTTTGTATGCGTTTTTGTGTGTGTGTTGGTGTGTGTGTGTGTGTGCGTGTGTG
>JAVQJG010217771.1:0-14024 GCA_036024015.1 Craterocephalus amniculus
ATAGATAGATAGATAGATAGATAGATAGATAGATAAGACAGACAGACAGACAGACAGACAGACACTGTGATGGCCGCATCCACAGCCACACAGCTTAAGGCAGTAACCTTGCACCTGCACATTACATTTTGTTAGTTTAATTTGTTAGTTTTGTTAGTTTTAACATTTGTTTTAAGCTTATTTGGAATTATTTTAGTTTCTATTTGTTTGCGCGCACATTTAGACACTATTATAATTTCAACTTTGTTTCTTTATCTAACATGGTTCTTTTTCTCATTTGATGGTGCTGGGGGAGCCGCTCGGGGGCAGAAGTGAGCTGGAGGTGAACCTGAATGACAGGAAGTGGGATGGGCCACTTCCAAAGGAGTATTGGGAGACATAATTAATTTAGTTAGCTTGTTTTCTAATTTCCATATGATTTAAGTTTTGAGTAGTTAATTTGGTTTCTTTTGATAACATGTTTGGTTTATATAATTTGTACACTTCGGGTTTGGTTATGTTTAGTTTGTATTTATGTGTTACCCCCCTGTCTTGTGTTAAATGGTCAGCCAGTATTTAAGTTCTCCTTTGTGTCCTGTTTGGGAGGTCAATTTGAGTTAAGTTGGTTGTTTGTTTTGGGTCACCCTTTTGAATTTAATTCAATTTTGTTCTTTTGACCTCTTTTAAGGGCCCTGATGTTTTTTTGTATATTGTTTAAAAGGTAAATAAAATCCCCTTACTTTTTAAAATACCTGTGTTCCTCATCCCTGACCAGCTCGGACCCTCACTGGTAGAGATGTTTTGTTGTTCAGTATACTTTTCATTGAAAGCACTTCACTGTATGTTGCAATTCTTCTTATAAAAATCTTCTTTATAAATAATGATTAATAGTTGATTTAACATTGCAGTTTTCATTATTCTGTAGAAGATTTTTTTTTGTTTTGCTTCTCCAATCCCCTTAGATCACTGATAACCATCTCAAACAGGTTTGATCATTAGTTTCCAAGGTGACCTTATTGACAGGGAAACTACTTAGAGAGGTTGAGCCACATCATTGTTCAGATCATGGCACAATATTGTAGAATTCATAAATCAGAAGTATTGGTTGCTTAAAAGCCACTGAAGAGCAGCAAGCAGGCATTCAAAGCTGCTGATGTGTCTCAGTGCTTGATGTTCCAGTTGTGCAAAGAGCTGTATTTCAGTCACCATTAACCAATGCTCACACTTTAAAAAATACCTCAAAATGGGTGGTGGCAGAATACCTATAGCAACTTTCTTCATATATATTTTTGGTTTCCTCATATGACATCCAAGCATAAACTACCCATCTTCTTATAAGAGTTGCCTGGATGATATCAAAGATATCTTGTGATAACATGAAACTGATCAGAAAATGATCCCATTCGTAATGCAAAAACTAAAGCCTTTATAATGTTTTGAAACTACTATAAACAAGAATTTAGAATACTACATTATGAGTAATTATGTGAAAAATCTTTTTTCATCATTGACAGTTTTGTTTTGTAAAATCCAAACTATTATATAACCTAATATAAATAAAATGTTATCTTTACTGTCATTTGTGTTGGTTTTTTAGGCAAAATGAACGATGAACAAATGAACAGCATACGTGTAATAATTTAGGGCAACGACATCTGCATGCATGCAGACATGCAAAAGGTTGAAGCACAGCACATAATGATGTGACAGTTTTTTTCACTTTTTTTACTGAGAGCAGTTAGTCAACAGAGGGCAGATGCTACGTTGCCACTTCTTAAAAAAATTATGCAAAAAAAAGAAAAAGAAATGTAATCATAAGTTGCATTTACAGTTATTACCTACAGTAATCACTAAGTCCACCACAATCAGATGTTTGTTAGTTTTTTAGCTTTTTAATGACATAAGAAAACTGAATAGTTTTTAGTTGAAGTTTGGATGGAATCATTCATTTAGACAACATAAATGTGTAAAATGACTCCATGGTAACGTCAGATCACCATGATGTGATTCCCATTAAACAAGACTTTTGAGTTGTAGCCCGTTTGTAATGCTTAGTAGTACAAGTAGGAAACTGGCCCACAGAGAGTGTCTCTCTGAAGGAGAATGCATTAAACAGCGATCCATATCACTAGTATGGGATCAATCCATTCCCTCATGAGACAGTGGACCAGAGCCAATCGGACATCCCGATTGTGAGGTCATGTTACCTCTGACCTTTGATGAGGCTGCCAGCCTGTTGTTAACTCGACCAGGAGTTGGGGTAGGGCTGCACTTTATGTCCTGGCATGACTCATACACAAACAAACGCTCCTGACACAGTGCCAGTCTATCTGAAGGGTGAGATGTAAGAGCAATAGGTGGATGCAGGAGGCCTTAGTCCAAGTGGAGGTTTAGGAGACAGCATGACAGACAAGACACACACAAACAGCTACACATACACATGGATATGCATTTAGCCTCCCTGTCAGCCACAGCTGAGCATACAGTAGAGGTGGACAGGGTGCATGAGATCAGATACCACCATGTTGTGGTTTAAAGGAATGGTGATGCCTCTTAAAGCCAACTTTTCTTATGTTAAAATTTTTTATAATTAGTAAGCAGAAATGTTTACCTTGCTGAGAGATGTATTCAACTATGTCTCTAATAATAACATTGTTATTGTTCATTATTCATTGCAAATAATAAAAAAGTCACAGTGATACTTAAAGGTTATGTATGTAATACCCCATTGTTATGTTTTTGTCTTTTGTTTTCTTATCTTGAAAATAACATAAAGAGTTTTTAAAAAAAGTCACAGTGATGAAGTCTATAAAAGTCCAGGTCTAAAACATCCCTGAACTACATAAAACCATGAATCTTATTCTTTTGGTAAGAACACAAGACATTACTACTGTAACTAATAACAATTCTAATAAAAACACATCTAAAGACTAGTTTGTCCTGGTTCTCGTGTATGCACCTCGTATGATGATGATATTCTAGGAAAAATGTGCCTGATTGATAATAACATTTAAACACCTCCCAGCTTCAAAATTTACAATGTCTGAAGGAGGACAGGCGCTGAGTTCATCTTGTAGGTCTGGCAGTTTCAGTGGATTCCAGTGGTGTCAAGCAACACAAACCACAAACCACTCCTGTCCCATATTTCACTGCTCCCATGTTCTTCTGTATACTTTGCGTATTCTAAACACTCCACTTTTATACACTTCTGGTTAAAAACCACTTAAATACACCGCTGTGACAAAAGCACACATAGGTACGCATGAATCTTACCTGAGAAGAAGTGAGCTTTGAAGCCTTTCTTGGAGACAGTGTTGTCCGACTTGAACTCGATCCTCATGTTGTTGTATTGAGAGGTGATGACCTCAGGAACTTCAGTGCCACAGTATTTACCATGCAGCTTAGAGTCAGATGAGAGGCCGCTCCGCACCTCAACATAATCGTATTTACACACCTAAACACACAAGTACTGTCAGGCTCTCGCAACACTCATCCAGAAGGTGGCTGCCATGTTCAGCAACATGCAATCAGGTGTGCTATATTTACATGAACAGCAGTTTTCTAATATCAACCAAAGATCTTATTCTGAATATGTAACTTCAATGTAATAAAGATTATCTAATTGCTAGAATGAGGTCATATTAGGGATGTGACTTCAAAGATAAAAATCAGATATATGTAACAAGCCAACCTTACTGGTTTAGATACATATAGACCTTCTTAGATTTCACAGCTTCTTGAATCACACACTGTTGCTTTACTACACCAACCCAGAACTGTAAAATATGCTTGTTATGTCTACCTTTTTTCTTTTTTTATAAGAACACTGAAAGTTATAGATAAATTTATGATTGGAGAACACACTGTGGTTAAAGATGGGGGACATACTGAGTCTGAGTTACGCAGGTATGCTCTGTCACCTGCAGTCAGGAACATGAATGGAATATCATGTCTGCAACTCAAGTGAACATCATAATACGAATAATGTGGCTGCTTAGATCAATGAAAATAGTCAGAATATTGCTGTACAAATAGCGGGTGATGCTCACCTCATTGCCCTCCAGCTCGAAGGCTTCGAACTGCATGGAGATGCGGTACTGGTTGGGAGCCACCACCTGCCAGACGCAGTTCTTGTTGGGTGGATATTCCTTTGGCCAGCCAGGAGTACTAATTGTCCCATTTAACTTAGAGAGGAGACCACCACATGCCGCTGCCAACACACAGATACAATTCAATCAGACACAGACATTAAACAAGAAATATTTGAAAGTGAAACAAAGTAAATACAACTAGGTTGAATGGAATGTGTTTTCCACAGTGAAATGTCAAGTCATTTCATGGCCAGGCATGAGTTGCCTCTTCATTAATTTGTCCAGGCTGAAACAAATAAGTCAGTAATTGAGTAAAAATGTGGTATTTGCATCTACAATGTGTGAAAACCCACAACATATAGTCAAAAGGTGTCATAATGCAACTGAAGCAGGCTAACATGAACCCATAGCAGTGATAGAAGGCACCATCAGAAGTATGTGGAGCAGCAGTAAAAGGTCTGGATGTCAGATTAGACTACGCCTAAAACCATCTAAAAGAAAGCTATGGAACCTGATTTCTTGTTTCATGCTGAAGACTTTGATTTGCTCATAATCTGAGTCATTCAACATTATCTGAAACATATCTGGAGACAGTGTGACAACACAGATATGCATGGCATCCAGTTCTGATGGGTCACAATTCAGTATTTACCACTATTTATTTATATGACAGAAGAAAGAAGCAAGTGGGTGGATTCTCAAGTGTACTGGATTAATGTGTCGGCTTAGATTCAATCAAAAGCAGTAAAATTGTACAATACACAAATGGTGAGTGGGAAACACTAACCTAAGTATCTATTGGTAACCCCTTAATGCCTGAATTTATTTGCATTTATATACTGTAGAATAAAGTAAACACAGGAGAAACATCTGAAAAAAATAAAATTAAAAAGACTGGAATAAAATAAAGAACAATTTAATATTAAATAAACTAAAAATCACCAGTAAATAAAGATAAACAATAAAAAATAATGTGAAAATAAATCAATTAACATTAGTGAATATAAATTTTAAAAAGCAATAATAAATATCCTACAGAAATACCAGCCTCAACAATGCTCATACAAGCCTGACTTCCACATACCATTCACACACACATGAATATCCCCGTATGCACAAGCGCACACTCTGTTACCTTCACAGCTTTTCTTGTCAGGGGCCAGTTCATAACCCGGATCACAGGCACACTTGTAGCTGCCGAGCGTGTTTACACACTTCTGCTCACATCCACCATTGTCTGGTTTGGCACACTCATCTTCCTCTGAAAAACATAAGAGTCCAAGCAAATAACAAATGCTTTGCAAAAATCCATGAGAGACAAAAGAATCTTTCTCTCTCTCTCTCTCTCTCACACACACACACACTAAAAAAGCATATCTAAATCAGCAAACACACCTTTGAAAAAGTTAGCAGCAAAGCCGGCCTTGTTCACCGTCCCGTCTGAGACAAACTTCATCCAAAGAGTGTGTGATGTAGAGCGCACATCTTCAGGTTTGTCATAGCCACAGAAGCGACCAATGAGAGGGCTTGTTTCAAGCGGGCCATCCCGGACTTCAAGGTAGTCATAGGCACAGCTGTCATGCCTCTCGATCTGCACCATCATGCATGTAAGCAAATGAAAATGCACATCAAGGTACATTAAAACATGTTTAGGGTTACACGCAGCTCTGATTGGCTTCTACTTTTCCGTAACTTTCGGAAATTCTGTCCAACAAGCAGGCCTTTCTCTCTGTTTTTGAATCAGCTTTTGGGGTATTTTTCTTCCCCACAGTCACCAGGTGCTGTCCTAAGAGAATTTTTGGGTTTCTCTTTGTAATACTGTAAAGTCTTCAACCCATTATGTAAGCACAGAGAAATGACATAGTAGCTGTTAAAAATCTAAAATTACTGCCTCAAAGTGGCAAGTTTCCAAAAACATGTCTGGTGTCAGTTCACATCATCACCCATATATTAGCTTTGATCTATTTAGCTTCAAACCTGGTTTTGTTGGAATCCTGAAGCATTTTTTAAATATTTGCATATACTGTAATAATACAAAATAACTTGATGTTTCACAGGATTTGTGAACCATTCACTAATGATTGTGTCAGTTATTACAACAGGTGGATATAAAACCCTGGTCCACTCTTACATGTGGATTTTGGGAAAATCAATTTGCTGAATTGGGTGTCATTAAAAATTCTACTGTATTTTCTCTTTACATAGCCTTTCAATCATGTCAGTGTGTGCAGGGACGTAAAGAGTGAAGCAGAGGAGAGACAAGGGAAGATGAGACAGATCTCATTACTACACCAAAGCCACAGTGTACCTATTCTTTAATTATGAAGTAACTGATTACATCCTTTTTGGGCTATTTACTGCTACTAGCAAATGCAGTATAACTAAAAAAGAAGCCCTTGAAGATATAGTTTTGTCAGAAGCTCGCACGTCCCCATTTTCTTTGATAGCTATAGTTTCTACACCTCTGCATGCAGCATCATCATTAACAGTTACATCGTTTGTGGTTGCTCGGCCTATTTGTTTAAACCAACACATTTTATTTCATCAAGTTCATCATGCTTTTAGGTTTTCTGTAAAATCATTAGTTGATGTAGTTGGATACGTTATCACCACACATGAACAGAATTATATGGGTGTTTGAATAAAAAAACTAAAGCCTTTTATCATACACAATGACCAAAGGAGCTCATGTTGTGGACGGTGTTTTCTGAGATCGTGTTCTGAAGTGAGCTTGCACTGATGGACAGCACGCTGTTCCTGACTAATACAAGAGGTGTGACATCCTGGGCTATTTAGCAATCTGACATTTTACAGCATTATATCTATGAAAGTAAACCTCAGCTGCCTGCTTTTCGCCTCTGTGCACTCACACAAACCACACAAACACTCATAAACACGCACCACCACCTTTATTAACTTCCAAGCAGTTATACAAGCGTGAAATCTGACCCAGACATTCCTAGGCACACGCACAGAGGGGGAGATTCACTCACACACACACACACACACACACACACAAGGAAGGAATGGATCACCTCGAAGGCCTGGAAGCTGAGTCCAACGTTGTATCCCTCGGACACAGTGATCCTCCACACACACTCTTTGGAGGGTCTGTAGTCGTCCGGATAGTTGGGAGACTGAATCTGGCCTGAGTCCTTGGTGATTTCCCCTCCACAGATCGCTGCACAAGATAAGATAAAGTGAAAGACCAGACAGAGACAAGATGAATTAGCATCAAATGCGCTGACCACAGACACCTAAAACACATTCTGTGTACACTATGAATAATGAAAGGCCCGTTAAAACTTTGCACAAAAGGCACAAGGTCATCAAAGTCAGAGCCCGGACACAGTGACTTTTCAATTTCTGTGTTTTTTTATATTTTCTTATTTTTCGCTTTGGGTAGTTCATTTGTTCGATTGATTGACTGGTTGAAGACGTTACCTTCGTAAACAGCTGCAAAGCCTTTTCCCACCCAGTTGCTGCTGCTGCGGAACTCGATCCACATTCTGCTATCAGTTGAAATCAGAACATCAGGAATTTTGTCTCCACAAAACCTGCCTGTAAAACACAAACACATAAAAAAAAAAAAAACAATAAATGATGCCATGTAATCATTCAGCGATTGTTGCGAAACATAGTTACATTTGTGACAAAACATAAATGTGACAAAAATACTTTAAGGAAAGAGTTTAGACTGATATTCCACACGAGGTTAGCTAATTTACGGGGGATGGCAAGAATGTGATCTTTGTCTTCTGGCAACACTCACAGCACACACCACTGAAATAAACATGTGCCATATGTAGAAAACGCTATAATGCGAGTTATTATTCCACTGTTTACCACTAAAGCATCAATACAAGAGGAGCTGAGTATACTTCAGCTGAAGCAATTTTCAAGAAATATAAAATCCTCCCTTGACGGAGCACTAGCAGCTGCGGAGCATCTTGGCGTCTCGTCAGCCTTCACCTGCATTTGCTGGCTTAGGCTTAATCTTCTCACTGACATTTGTAGCACCAGGATTGTGTCAGTGCAGCTTATTGCGCTTTCAACATATAGATACTTTATAGTGCAACTATAAATCGTAGAACAGCCCAACAGTCATTGCTCTTCCATTAAGTCAAGGTCATTTGAAATGTAATAATTTATCACTGTCATATTTAAGCTCTGTATATCAAAATTAGCAGGGAGGAGTATAGCTTGAGTCTTGAGAGAGTTCTCATTCTTGCATTTAAATATATTCATAAAGCAGTGAAGAAAGTGACCTTTCACACAGGTTAAACATCTGGTTTAGTTCAGATTTCTGACAAATACTTTGCACAATAGTGGACAGAAAACATTGGTAAGCCTGTTTTTTTTAATGTAGTCAGTCCACTTCAAGTTGTCTTAAGGCTATACCTGTTATTATTTTAATCTTTCAATGATAAAATGGTTTCTATACAGTATATTATGTGGTAAAAGGGGGAAGTCCATGAAAATGAATGACTCATTGATTGCGCATATGTACGAGTCCAGGACATTTTAGTTAGCGATATCGGCTATGGACTTACCCCTTTTAACATATAATATAATGTGTAGAAAGATTTTTTTTTAGAAAGATTAAAATAATATCAGGTATAGCTCCTTTAAACTCACCAAGCAGTGGCGCTTTCCTCCAGTATCCATCCCGGACCTCAATATAGTCATACCAGCACAGACTGCTTTTATACAGATCCATAGTCGTGAAGTTGAGAACAATCTGGAAATAAACAAACAAAAAAAAACTTAAGTAAATCAGTGTATTTATCACAGGTTTTTGCTGATCACTTGGGGAAGTTCTGACTTAGTCAATATACAGAAACTCTGTCAGCAGTCTGAGTTTTTTATTGCCTATTCATGCACATTCACTGCACTGCAGAGGGCTGCTGACTGTGTGCACCTTTTCTCCAGGTGTAACTGATATTCTCCAGACACAGTGAGTATATGAAGGGTACCCATTGGGATAACCAGGGGATGAAAAGTTGCCAGTCGACTCCTGGAGCGTCTCTCCGCACGCTGCAATACACACAAAGACACACACAGATGGAGTTACATTTTGTGGCAGTTACTGCTGTGGTCTGCAGTCCTTTCAGCGGTGTACTATTGACTCATGATTAGTACAATAGTAATGAACACATGGGTCTCATAT
Source organism: Craterocephalus amniculus (assembly GCA_036024015.1). Classification (NCBI taxonomy): domain Eukaryota; kingdom Metazoa; phylum Chordata; class Actinopteri; order Atheriniformes; family Atherinidae; genus Craterocephalus; species Craterocephalus amniculus. The sequence goes on from JAVQJG010217771.1 coordinate 9,241, forward strand.
CCATTTTTTTTTTTTACTTTGAACAAAATGTTTTACAGACAATTTTATCAAAACAACAACATTGTATACTCTCTTTTCGAGGCACAGTTTATGTCCACATTATTTGATGTGTCCATATGGAAACTGTTAAACTAATCCAGAAAGCAATGGAGGGATTAAAATTAGCCTTCCCAATAAACTTTCATTATTGCATGATAGAGTCTAAAATTATGCAAGTTTATTTTACTGTATATCCCCTGGACCATTTAGCCGGACCAAAGGTTTCCCAGCAGAACAGTGGTTTACACAATACGCGAGAGTGTCAGACTTCTTATTCATTACTCTGAAAACATCAAACACAACTAAAAGCTGAATGAGTATTGATGGAAAAAATATCAAATAATATTGCTCTTACTCTTCTAATAAGTTTAATGCTTTCATTTTCTCTCAAAATGAGGTTAGCCAAATGTGCTCCGTCTATCCCATCATGCATGCTGTTTTCCCCCACATTGCCCTGGGGTTCTGTTCATCTGTCAGTGAATCTGGTATTGCTTAAATATGACCTCATATGGTCGCAAGTGTATCTATTTGTAGCTGGGCTCACTAATATAACGTTGGTCTTTTCAGGTAGTTTTAGTTAAGAACTAACCAAACGTCGATGGAGATAGATGGATTTTTTAACATATTATTTTCAGGAAGTTTAGCTACTACTTTAAAATAATAATTTTATCCATAAATGTTGCCAGAATTTTTTTTAACCCCAAAAAAGAATTAATATACCCTAAAAAACGCCTTTGTATTGTCCCTTGTGTTTAACTTAATATTCTCATGTCAAACTGTCTCATTGTCTTTGGGATGCAACATTGTGTGTCTGTGAGCCAGCACCATTTGCGATCATAAACCTTTATGACATTACAGTTCAGTGAGAGCAGAACCAGACCACGTCAGAAAGACTCGCCTGGGACCAGAGGAACGCCAGATCAACATGGGTGTGCACAAAAGCTCTACGTAGGAGCGTGTCTGTGTGTGAGACCCAAAGACTTTGAGGGGAAAAAAACACATGGAAAAACAAATTACTTGACTTCATCTCTGTGCCTTAGAGAATAAAGGGATGGACCAAAATTGCACGACAGCAGATAAACAGAGTTCATTTGTTGTTTACCAGCATGCACACATTTACACGCACCCACACAGAGCGGTGCCATAGGAAATATATCAGTACCTGGACATCTATACAGCTTCCTTGCCTGTGCAATGTCTCCCTTGCTGAGTCTGGTGCGCTGGCCAATAGCAGGCCGGACCCCGTTTTCATCTCTGGATGGAAGGATGGTATCGAGGAACATCCCGCTTCAAAGGGTAAAGCAAGTGTTTAATACGGCATTACAAGGCAATACGCAACACAAGGCAATACAATACTGCCCCAAATTGTGGTATCGGTATAGGCGAGTAGCTACTGAAGTTCAGGTAGCAATTCAATTCCACATAATTCATGAAAATAAGTATCTCTTTAATGATTAGCTCTATTAGCTCGGACATAGTTCTTCTTCATTGCTGTTAAAGCAGTTGCACTGTGCAGCTGATAGTAATGATGTCAGTGGTGTGGCAGTATTTCAGACTGGATTCTTCCACCAGATTTATCTGAAGATAAATGGCTTCAGTTTTCTGGATTCATTCATGATTTAAGAAGAGTTTAACCTGAGCCAGGCCTTATCACAATGCTAATCATTTCACAGTCATGCAAGTGTAATATGACATTTGTTTTATAATATAGTGGTATCGGTACTTGATATCGGCTGATACCCATAGCACAAGTATCAGAATCGGTATCGGGAGGAACAAAATAGTATCGGAACATCTGTACACCCAATCATTATTTTGTTTTCTCCAGTTCTGGATCTAACACTAGCTTAAAAAAGCAGGTATGTTCTGCAGTTACATCTCAAAATGATATCTGGAGGACATAAGTGGCAATAAGGTATCACAAGCATAGAGGAATCTACATCTACAGTCACCTGGGGAGTCCCTGAAGAGTGCTCTCTTTTCCCACTTTCTGTCCCACTATCTGCCAACATGTCCTTATAAAATCCTGCTACAGTGTGATAAAAGCTCAGAATTTCTCTTATTCTCTGTCATCAGGTATTTAGTATCTCTGAAAAGTAAATGCACAATCTGCCAAGTTTAGGGATGTTGTCACTAGTGATTTATTTGTGTGCTATGGGATGGGGGCCCATTGTGTCTTGGCAATTGTACCCGCTCTAATTTACACTACATCTCATGTTGCTCTGTAAGAGTGGAAAGTGTTTACAACATAGTTCAGGAATAATACTCAGCATGACTGAAGCCACCTGACATAAAAATGTTTTCTTTAAAAAAGACAGATTGCCAAACTTTTGTTTAATTAAGCTTCAACATGGAGGTTGAAATGGGTGAGCACAGTCAGAGATGGCTCTAGCACAAATGATAAATAAAGATTTCAGTGCAGAAAAATCGGCATCACTGTTTCCCATCACTGAAAAGCAGATGAAAAGAATTATGTTGGAGATTCACGCTCACTCTGAGTACATGAAAGTTCAGCAGGAAGGATGTAGCCGCTGGTTACCGTGAGAAGGTGTTCCTGGCGTAGTGCATGATGCTGTCAAAATCATACGCTTCCCCAAGTGAGTTCACCTCCCCAGGCTCCATCTTGAGGAAGTTGTACTCCTGGCCTGGACACCAAACATTGTAAAATCACATACACATATTTTTACTTAAAACTGATACAGCAGCTTGTTATGATTTAGTTTTTACTAAAAATCAACATAGTGTGGCTAAAATGTGTGTTTTAATCCTTTAAAGCTCAACCTCAAAACTGGCAAAAAAGGTTACATTTTAAAATCTGAAGTACTTATTTAGCCCCTTACCAAAATTTGTAAGAGAACAATTTATGGGGGAACTATATCTACCATCCATTCCATGTGAGAAGTCTAAATTAATATAGCGCAGTCTTTTTGATTCCTGGCATCCATTAGGGGGCGGAAGACAAGTTTCACTGTATTCTGCAGAGTTTTGAGCAAAGTTTTTAACATAAAGTGATGCAAAATGTCTCAGAAACCAATGTATTAAATGTGAAACGTTTGGCTTTATGGGGTTAAATAGGGTTAAAATGGCTTCAAAATAAATCGGGGCCCATCTCTGACCTACAGCAGTGCTATTTGGAGTGTGACGAGTGTGTTTGAGGAGAAGCGACATGCAGCAGGTACAATCGTTTAGGTGACTTCACACTCATTAAAAGTCCCATTCACACTTACTCAAGCCTAGACATGAGTGAGAAATTGGAAGTCACTCTGTGAATGTGGGCTTGTCTATGGATACCGAAAGCAACCTGAAAGACTCTAGCAGGCATCCAGGTGTCTCCGTGGTAACCAGTCTCACCTGGTTGGATGTTATCCCGTATTATAGTCACGTGATCATCGCGGTCAGGTCGGGTGTGTTCGTGCCAGAAGCCGATGACGTGGCCCAGCTCGTGAACCACAATGCCAAACTTGTCACAGTTTTTTCCTATGGAGATGGCCTGGGGTCCGTTACCACGACGACCCACATAGGAGCAACACCTAATGAGGACAAGTAGGAAGGTGATAGAGGGAATCACAGTGGGTGATGTTTACTACAGATATAGCACATCGGGGTGTGGGGGGGGGGGGGGGCAGTAACGTGCATTTTTAACACAGACACACACACACAGACACAGACACAGACACACACACACATACACACACAGACACACACACACACCAAGCACAGTCTTTCCAGGATTTCCTGCTCTGTACTACATCCACCAGAGGAAGAGGGCTTGGATTTATTTACATACAGTAATGCTGGGGTTTCATAACCCAGCATGAATAAGCTGTTAGAATTCACATTACATTACATTCACACACACACACACACCCAACACACGCATTCATTCTCTTTTCTGGTTAGCAGAGCCCTCAGTGCCAGGCTAACAAATCTGATTAAAGTTATCCAGAGAGCTGCCTGCATGGAAAGGATCAAGAGTCAGTGAACTAGATGCAGTCTTTCACGTAGAATTTGCTACATCAGCACTGGTAACTTCTCTTTGTTCCTCCCTCGGGCTCTCTATCACTCACACACTCATATAGACATTTTATACATGCAATTCTTCCGTTTCTGTCTCATTCAGCCTTTGACTTTATGATACACATTCAAGATGCAGGATATGCATACATCAGATTAAAGCATTTAATCTGTTATGAAGCCAGTCTATCACAGCACATAAGACAACTGACATCACCAGTTAACGTGCAGATGTTTGAATACCTAAATGACTTGCAAAATATTAGTTTTACAAAAAAAGTAACTATTTTAAAATTAGCTTCTTTAAAACTCATCCATGTAAAATAGGAAACAGTTAGCATTTGAATAAAGACGGAGTAGGAGGTCCAGAAACCAGCACACACAGAAGTATCATCATTCACAAGCAAATTTCATTTTGGGTGTCATCTTCTGCTTAAAACGATCAACAAACATTCCAGCGAAACATTCCTGCTCTTTAAAGGCCAAGTCTGTAATGCGTCAGCTGATTGTTCAAAAAGGCCACAGTGTGAAGCAAAGGTTCAGTCCTTGTTTAAGGTGATTGATGCCAAGTTAGTAATTTGGCAGGCGTTAGGCCCTACATGGTGAAAATTGAAGGGGAAAAAAAGCCAGGGCCATGAATAAACAAATAAAACATTTCTAATCATTCTGGATCACATTCCTCTGTGGGACACGGAAATGTGTTCAGTTTTTGGATTTATCACTTTGTCACT
>JAVQJG010217787.1:0-13822 GCA_036024015.1 Craterocephalus amniculus
TGAGAACTAACAGCACACACACGCACACTCACACACACACACACACACACACACACACACACACACACACACACACACACACACACACACACACACACACGCACACACACACACACACACACACACACACACACATCCTCGGCCTGTGCTGATGCCTTCAAACTTCATTTTTTCTTTTTCCTCTCTGTAGCTGGGTCCGGGTTCTCACCTGGCAGGACCGTCTTTCTCCCTGGCGGATGTGGTTGTTTTCCCAACAGTTGGCATGCTTTTCAGATATGGGTAAGAAAATCAGTCAGGTCAACACATTTTGCATCTTTCTGAAGATTATGCCGATGAATTAAACACGTTTCTGTTCCGACCTGTAGGCTGTGTGCCAAGCGCTACCCTAAACTGGGAGAGTATTATGCCAGGCTGAAAGAAAGGCCGAGCATCAAAGCCAGCTGGCCTCCTCATTGGCTGGACAACCCCAAGGGTCAAGACACACTTAAAGACATTTGACACACACATTTCCTGACATCCAACTGCTTTGACTCATATGGATCCTTAATAAAGGCGCTTTTACAGAAATATGAGAACCTGGCTTGTTTTTCTTCAGTAAGACCATGTTTTGTTTTGTAGTTTTGTTTTGCTGCAGTTCTAGATTAGGCCAAATGAAACTATATGAACTTTTTTTAAATTCAGTGTAGCATGTGTGTGATAACCTCAGCAAAACGTACAGCTGGTTAAATTAAATCATCTAAGGCTTAAGAATTTTGTCATTGAAGTTAAATTGTGGGCTTTCTGCATGCACTGTGTTGTAAATTATGCTGGGCATATAGTGGTGAAGAGGCTGAATCAAAACAAACGACTCTCTTTAAAGAGTTCAAAGTATGAGAGTGAGAGATACACTCTTGAGAGATCTCTCAAGGCAACCGTAGGTAGGTGTTGCCTGTGAGGAGGTGATCTGCACGCTGGATGACTTGCTAGAAACAGGTTTACTCTGCACAAAGGTAACTAAAATATCCGTTGTTGTGATGATTTTGCGTTAATTACAGTATCCAATATTGTATCCTTAGCATGACTTTGCATTTTATGTTAATTTCACATTTTCTTTTCAAAAAATGTTGTGTGTCGGTCAGTCACTTCCAATAAAGAAAATAATTATTTTGTTAAGCAAAATTTTAGTAGGGTTTGCGGTGTGGAACCAGCTGAATCAACTGTGTTTTTTTTCCTTCTTTATGTTTTGTCAACACATGACCTAATATTTTGTTGTCTAAGCAAATATGAAATAAACGTTACTGTACATGCTCACAAAATACTAAACATCAAACGGAATAATTCTGCAGTGAAAATTTGTCTTGCCTCCCAATTATTTGGCTATTAAAGGAAAAAATAATGGACATGTGCCAAAAATATGAATGATGCAAAACTTTCAATGAGTAGTTCTACTGTAGTTGAGTATCAAAAATAGTTTGAATATGTAATTCCAACACCTATTCAGTTCTTAGTCCATACACGACATTAAACTAATTGTGTTTTTTTTAGTGCTATGAAAGAGTAAAATTAGTGAGGCACAAATCAGCACAATATTGGTATTGGCACATATGGTCTTCAAAATCGGGGATCGCCTATTCTGCTGACACAGAAAGCAGATAAAATCACAGGAAATTGGAGTAAATAATCCAAGTCTACTACTACTACTACTACTACTACTACTACTACTACTACTATTATTACTACACAGTCCCTTAGCTTTTGTCCAAAGCGACATACAAGTGACAATGAGAGTAACACAAGCAATAAATCAAACGAGGTGACGTCATGGTGAAGTGCTGGTCAGACTGCTCAGTCTAGTTGGACATAGTTGCTGCTAGAGGCAGTGCTTCGTCTGTTCGTATATATTTTGTCTGTAGAATAGGATGCACATGTCTTACTTGTTTTTTTTAAAAATGGTCATGATTCAGTTTGGCATGGGGCATAAAGGCAAGTTAAAATATTTTGCACAAGGAGTCAATATTATATCATTTTAAATTTCTTTAACAAAAAAATTGCACTGCCATATTTTTTGTGCTCACCCTGTCATAAGGAATGGGAGTTATCTTATCACTGATCTTTGATGACAAGATAAAAGGGATGGCACTAAATTCCACCAATCCAGACAGTCCATTTATTTGCGGTGTGTTTGCTACAAAGACACGCACGTCTAGCGCCACAGACAGACTCCTGTGCGCCGTCAGCGTTGGTGAACAAATCTACTCCGAAACCATGGCCAAGGACATGACTCTGCTGTGGGGCGCCGGCTCTCCTCCCTGCTGGAGGGTGCAGATCGCTCTGGAGGAGAAGAACCTGCAGGGCTACAACAACAAACTGCTCTCCTTCGAGAAAATGGAGCACAAGTCGAAGGAAGTGTTGGAACTAAATCCTAGGGGACAGGTAAGGAGAAATCAAAGCAACGCACATGCGCCACCGCGTGCATATCTCATTGTAACTACAGTTTGATTCTGTTTGGGTCTGAAAAGTTTTTTTTTTTTTTTCTTCTGTGTGAAAGTTAATTACGTAAGCCGAAAGCGGTCGGGCTACTACTCGCATGTTTGTTTTTTCCTCTTCCTCCTTACACGTTTTTTCGTATCTGACTCTCTGTCCAAACCTGTCAAGTATTTGTGACAGATTACGCATCTGATACAAACCATATCAAAACTAAGCACTTAGTCTGGCATTGGCAAACATTAGATAGTTTGCTACCCAGACTATGAAAAAGTTAAAACTCCTAGCAGTGTTACTTCTTAATAGGAGATAAAACAGTTAACATGATTAATTTTTATCAAAACAGTGGTTTAAATTGTTAAAATATTATTACTGATTTTAAAGATTATAGGAATGAATAATTAGAAAAGGTGAAGCATGTTTGATGATAGTACATTTCCTCTATCTCTAAAAAATGTAAGTATACAAAATGTGCAAAAGTCTCAATCAGCTCTTAGTGTCAATGAATACATTTCATAGTTACACAGATTAGGTTTTAATGATTTAATATTCTGTTTCTCATTTTATTTGTTTTTTTTTTCAGCTTCCAGCTTTCAAACATGGAAACATCATCCTGAATGAGTCCTATGCTGCCTGTTTTTACCTGGAGGTGAGGTAGCTGGTCCATCTGCTGAAATATATCATCCCAAAGACACAATCACTCATTTTCATAACTCCTTCCTTGCTCTTTTATTTTCTGACAGAACCAGTTCAAGTCCCAGGGAAACAAGCTGATCCCAGACAACCCTGCAGAACAAGCACTGATGTACCAACGCGTGTTTGAGGGCATCACAATGTTTGAAACATTCAGTAAGTAAAAAACTCCTACAGTTTTTCCTAAGAAAAAAAAAAATCAGTTTTGACTCTTTTTCTTATTCCGTTATCAGTTTATGCTTCATTGTGATGAACTGAGTGCATTTTTCAGATAAATTTATAAGCTTCTATTTGTCTCTAGAATCGGCTATGTTTTACGACCGGTTTGTCCCTGAAAATGAGAGGCATGACACCGCCAGGAAGAGGAACAGAGAAGCTCTGACCACTGAGCTGAAACGGTGGGAGGGTTACCTGGGCTCAGGCTCTTTCATGGCAGGACCGTCTTTCTCCCTGGCAGATGTGGTTGTTTTCCCAACACTTGCCATGATTTTCAGATTTGGGTAGGTAAAGCAGAGAAATGAAGAAAATACTCTGTCTATATATGATTTTTAAGCTAACTAACGGATAACTTTCTGCTCCATACTGCAGCCTGTGCACCAAGCGGTACCCTAAACTGGCAGAGTACCACGACATGCTGAAGGAGCGGCCGAGCATCAAAGCCACCTGGCCTCCTAACTGGCTGGAGAACCCCAAGGGACAAGAAGCACTCGGTGACATCTGAGTGGCCTATCAGAAATCCTGCTTGATGTAGTTCATACAGTTTAACTATAGTGCTCTAAAAATCACACTACAGTGGCAATCTGACTTTCATTCATCAAACCTTTTAAGTAGAAATTTTGTCTCTAGTTTTTTTTTTTTTTTTCCCACCATGATGTATGGTATGTTCAACCAGCTGTATAGTTTACCCAGCAGGTTAAAGTTCACCTTCTTAACAGCAGTACTTCACACCCCCATCCATCTGTCTTGAATCCTATGAATAAATAATAATAAAACAGCTTGTACAGAAATGTGAGTAGTGGTCCTTTGTTTGTTTGTGTTGGTTCAGTCTGTTTTTATCAGAACATTGGCTTAAGGCTCACTGCAAACACGGCGATTTTTTAAAACTGCAGAGCAACTGTGTTTTATGATTTTAATAAAAGAAAATAAACAGTTATATTTCAAACTGATGAAGCAAAATACAGATATTTTCAATTCCAACCATTACTGACCTGTAGAGACTAGGTATGCTTTCCATCCCCCATTTACAGTATGTGAAGACTTCGATTACTGTAGGTTCTGATGCTGCTAATGATCCCTATAAGTCACATGAAATGCATGAAAAATACTTTATTGATCCCAGAGGGAAATTAAATATCGTAGTATTTTTATTTATTTATTTTTTGGTGACAATATTATTATAGGGCTTTGTTCTTAAGTCTGATGGCTGCTGGAAGGAATGGTCTTCTGTACCTCTGTCTTGTATCAGACATGAACAAGCCTCTTACTAAACACACACTGTTGTTTCATCACCGTGTTGTGTAGAGGGTGTGAAGAATCCTCCATCATCTTCATCAGCATGTGCGGAATTCTTTTATAGTTACACCAAACACAAACCCAGCTTTCTTGATCAGTTTGTTGATTCTTTTCAAGTCTCTGGTTTTGATGCTGCTGCCCCAGGAGATTGCTGCAAAGCTGATTGCACTTTCAACAACAGACTTATTTGCACCATTTGTAACATTTTGGTGCAGACGTTAAAAGATCTTAGCTTCCTTAAGAAGTAGTGTCTGCTCTGACCGTTCTTGTAGATGTACTCAGTGTTGCCTTTCCTCTGTTGTCCAGCTGAACTCCAATGTACTTGTATTCCTCCACCTCCTCTCCAAGGATAGAAACACTTCTATGTGTGTTCTTGTTCCTCCTGAAGTCAACAGTCATTTCTTTTGTTTTGTTGACATTCAAGATGAGATGATTGTTACCGCACCATTTAACAAACTGACTGATTATACTCTGCATGTCCATCACTGATAGACCCAATAACTGCTGAGTTATCAGAGTATTTCTGCAGATGACAGGACTCCGAGTTGTACTGGAAGTCTGAGGTGTACGTGAAGGGGAATGTTGGAAGTACAGTTCCTTGTGGTGTTCCAGTGCTGGTGAGCACTATTTCAGACACACAACCTTTCAGTCTCACAAAAACATGATACCTCATTAAAGGTTAGCTTAAATGCCATATAATCTCAGCTTTTCTGAGCTGCCTTCCGAGGCTACAACTGTGAAAAGCAAGCAATACCATTGGGCCAATAAACTCCGCAAATGCTGGATTCAAAATAATAAAACATGGAAGAAACTACTCTGATCAGGTATAAATGAACATAAGATCAGACATTTGTGATGTAAACTCCTCATCTCCCCACCCTGTGTCCCCAATGTAAATAATGGAGGTTGTACCATCATGCTGAGGGATTTAAAAATAAAATTATAAGAAGGATACATGAATACAAGAAGACACATATTCTAAGTACTGTCTCATGTAGAACATGTAGAATAAGTTTTGCCGTTAAGATGACCACTAACCCAAACAAAAGTGTAGAAAATTATTGTAGAAATGTGTAAAAATGATTATTATTATTATTATTATAAATGTCATATTGTCTGACCATACAGAAGATCTTTTTCATGTTCTAACCACCATGTCTCGTGCTAGCAGAAGACATTCCAGCCAGGACACTGCAACTCGTGGTTAAATGTTTTCTGCTTCAAAGCTGACAAATTCCTTTTCCCCTGTACAGCTATGATCTCATCTGATATTATGCTGACCACAAGAGCACTAAGGGATTATTGTTGTCTTTGTAAAACATTTAGAGACTAACATTTCACTATTTGGGCTTGCAACCTTTCTTTGATGCCCTTTACAACTACAATACCCAAATAGATATAGAACGCACAAACTTAAAGCTTCAAGAGAAGGTTTGTCAAATCTCAGTTTTGCCAATTTACCCTTGTCAATAAACTGATGCTGATGTGGACTTTGTCAGAAATTTACTGTGATCTTTTCACAGTAACTGGGATAAAAGGTTGATATGGGTTTATATTTTTTGACCAACACAACTCTAATTGAGGTTGCAAGAGTATGGTGAACTGATACACTCTTTACGTTTTAATATTTTAGAAGGAAACATTTCCAGCTAAAATCCTTCTTCATCATTTGGTAGCAAGTGTGACATTTCCCAGTCAAATTAAATGTAAAATGTGTTGAGACTAGTGCTTGACATCATGCTACTGCCTGACTGTGACAAATTCATGTTTCCTGTGTCCATGACTGGATTTTGGTCTTACATCCAGAGATCTTTCTATGTCCCTGATATGTGTCCACAGACTTTTAATTTACTCTATTGAAAGATTTCAAATCTTCCCCACAAATGAAGGCATCTATGGCATTTTGTGCAGTGATATCTTTGATCTCTAAGTTTACTTTTCACGCTCGAACCTGTTGTAATGAACTGACAATGGTCTACACACCTGAACATCCACTATGTGTGTGGATGGTTGCTGATACTTTGACAGATGATTGTAACAGATACTGTAGGTTAGGAGCTCACAGCTGCTGTTGTTCATTGTTAAGTGATACTTTCAGTCCTTTAACAACAGAGGAAGTAGGTGTGGTCTGCTTGGACATAATCTGGATGCTTTATCAATTGAATTGCTACCAGTCAGAAACTGGTTATCCCTGCACGAAGGTAGCTCAGACATCCTGTGTTGTCATGACTTTGCATAAATCAGAGGGTTCAATATTGCATCCTTTGCATTATTTTGCATTCTGTTTTCATGCACCACTGTGGTGTATGTTAGATGTGTAGCTTTTATAAAATGACAATGTGTAATGCCCGTATGTAATGAAGGTAATAAAACCTTTCTATTCCTACCAGCATTGATTTTTATATTGCATAGACCAATACTAGAAGATACTCAACCTTTTACTTCATAACTGTGCCTGAGGCTTCCCTCCATTTCCTGTCCTGTCCTGCTACTTTATGTGACCAAATAATACAATCTTATTCGATTATAGTCTGTATCTGGTAAGGTGACATGGTGGAGTCAGAAGTAAGTGATAAACATCAAGTCAGCTTTGAAGTATTTTGTTAAAGCTAGTTACTGAAGCATTTTGGTAAGTGACTTGTTTGAAGGGGCTTTAAAAGCCCTTCTATATGAAACTTCTTTTTTGTTTTCATTTCTCCTGGTGTTTCCAGGCTTTAAAGTCTCCTCACCAACATTCCCTCATCCACTGGCAGCATGTTGGGTTTGGTTGACATTTATTAAAGCCGTATTGATTTGATTTTCACAATACAAGACATCGCTTGACACACAGCAAGCTGCTGACTCACCGAAAACACTAACTTACATAGGCCTATCCCATATTGTATATTTTTAGATTTAGTTTCACATTTCCTAAGTTCGAATATTACTTTTGAAAAAAATCTTGCCTCATTTTCAGGTTTATTCCATGGCTTACAGTACGAGTCCGGTCATGACACCAAAACTGACAAACTGGCAAGACATTTAGCAATTACATGATTTCTACAATTCCTCCTTCTTATATGTGAAAGTAAAAGTCAGGTTGTGGAAAAATGTGTTTTAAAAAAGTGGAAACATAATTTCTAAATAAGGGACATTTGATGATTAAGAGTTTGAATACCCCAGAATATTTACTGTCAGCATGACAAAGGAATATCAGCTATACTCTGCGCTATTTAGCCACTCATTCAGGCTCTGTTTACACAGGGCGGTGCATGAAGTGGCCACTTTCTTTTTAAAGGGAAGCTTTGGGTACAGAACAAATAATCAAACAAACTTTGGACAAATTAGAAATAAAATACCTGTTCATTAAAAAAAAGACATAATTTGTCAAAATAACCTGACAACTGCATTATTTTTCCCTATGCTGCACACGTTCTGTCAACAGAAAATGTTTGCTGTCCAATCAAATTAGAAAAGAAGTTTGCACGCACACTCAGGAAATACTCCACGGACTCATTAGAGCCAGCCTGCTTACCAACTGGGGCTTAGGTAGACTTCTTTTTTCTCTCAGGGGAAAGGAATTCAAATGAATAAAACAAAACGGTGTCATGAGTTTGGATGAAAAACCATCAGATTAACTTCTGAGTACACACGTTATTGTACGAAGACATTCTGATGCAATGATTTCGTCAGGGCCAGATAAAACAATGGGGGATAGTTGTGTTGCTGCGGGGAGGGGACTTCAGCAAACCAGATCCACATGTTTTTCTTGTGATTTCTCCAGTATATTTTCTCTTATTTCAGCAAATTCTCTTATACAAGCCCAAACTTAGCCCAGGTAGTGACATACACTTCATGCTATGTTAAATGTATCACAGTGCGTATTGCTGCCAACATATGTTCAAGTCATTTAGTCAAAAGGTCAGAAAAGAGGCATTGAGAAACTTGCAGCCGTGCACGACGGCATGGGTGTTGGCTACATCCAATCAGCACCTCCTCAACTATGTAGTTCTGAAGGAAAATAAATGAGATAGGTGGTGTCATTTGCATTAGGGAGGCATGCACCTGTGCAATGTTAATGACTGCAGGAGAAATGTCATTCTTTGTGTGTGCAGGGGTGAATGAAAACTGCTGAGTCACTATGAGCTTTCAACATGATTCTTGCGCAAGCAACAGGAAACAGACACATTCCTGCCGTTTAAAATGAAAACTAAAATCTTGGATCTGTTCCCGACCAAGTTCAAAGTTGTCATTTTTTTTGTGATGCAGGAGGAAAACATGCACTAACTAAACACAACAGCAGAGATTAGATGACTGCAGATACATCTGTCTGACAAACAGAAAGCACAGAAGGGGCATAATAAGTACAATCATTTCACTGTTGCTTCTTTTTTTCTTGGATGTCTGTGTATATATTTGTCTTGAAAAGTTTTTTTTAATCATAAGCAACCATTTCATGATTAGTTTCTGATTTTAAAAATTCTGTGAAGTATTCATTTTCATTTCAATGTTTATATAGTTTTTATTTTGTGTGTGTAACTGGACATTTTTAGTGTGGAATTCCTGTTTCTGTTTTTTCTTTTTTTTCCTGCTTTAAATCAAAGAGTTGCAACATAAAGCAAGAGAAGTCACCCCTCCTCACACATCACATGACCTTAGTAATGCGGACACAAACACTTGACATATGAACCTTTAAAAAATAATGACTGAAACCAGCAGTGCAGTTCATGAGATCTACAACTTCAAAGTTGTTAAACATGTTAAACTCATGTTGTTGCACATCACGTGGCTCCGAGTTATCGAAAGGAGAAGTGTTTTAACCTGTTTGGAAGGAGTGTTCACTTCCTCAAGAGTGATAAAACAAAAATGGGATGGGACATTCTTCCACCAATCCGTATGTTGAGGGTTGGGCTCTGTTATAAAACTAGGCATGTGCAGCCGTCTGGGCTCACTCTTCACCCTCTTCTCACCAGCATTTCTTTCGCTTGTCAGCTGCATTTTTTCACTCTGAAAACATGGCCAAGGACATGACTCTGCTGTGGGGCTCCGGCTCTCCTCCCTGTTGGAGGATACAGATCATGCTGGAGGAGAAGAACCTGCAGGGCTACAACCAGAAACTGCTCTCCTTTGAGAAAATGGAGCACAAGTCAAAGGAAGTCTTAGATATCAATCCCAGGGGGCAGGTATGCTCACTTTTTCATAGTCATAATCTCTGCGTGTTTGTTCCTAAAATGCATTGATGACAAAGAAAAGTAACTGATTTTATTTGCTACTGTTTTAAAGCTTCCTGCCTTCAAACATGGGAACAATATCCTGAATGAGTCCTGCGCTGCTATCCTGTACCTGGAGGTGAGTAAATGCCTGAGGTCCTCCCCTTTGGCCCTGTTTAAAGTTTCATGCAGCCACAGCCTACCGAGGGGTTAATAAGTAGGAGTGCTGCGCTGCTTTAGCTTGTATGTTTAACAATGCCGTGCAGACAAAAGGAAACCGTACACCACATAGGTAAAGAAACCGGACCTCTTCATAACAGCTGCTCTTTTCATATGTCTCACAACAACAGAGTCAGTTCAAGTCCCAGGGAACCAAGCTGATCCCTGACAGCCCTGCTGAGATGGCCGTCATGTACCAGCGCATGTTTGAGAGCTTCACGCTTGGAATGAAAATGGGTATGTGGACACAGACAGGCAAAACATCCAAGATAGCAAAGATCTGCACAGCCCTGCATGCTGGTTCACCCTGAAAGTCCTTCCCTCTGCAAGAAAATTATGATGCATTATGATAGAAGATAGCACTGAACCTACTGTGCAGGAGACAAACTAGTTGTTGCCACTCAGAGCTCTGCCTCTTGGGACTTTGAGCTGCATTCCTCTTGGCAACATCAAACAGCAACCTGCCACATTAAAGCTACTGAGACTTCATGTCTTCAGTCAGTCTCCTCAGAGGGAGCTTTACATCATCTGCCCCCTCATCTCCTCTCCTCCCCATGAGACCCAAGTGGTTCAAAACACATTGCATGCACCAGTGAGCTGTGCACTTGGACAAATAAGCTGTGACACAATGCATTTAATCTATGGGATGTGAATGCAACCCTCACAATAGATAAAATGTTGAAAATGCAAAAGTTAATCCCATTAAGGATCACATGCTCCGATTGCTGATGTAAAGCTGAAGTCATGAGATGTGGGACTGCATATGTTTTGGTGGGGTGGGATAGTTGTCTTGGAATAATTGCATTTTTTGTTTAAATTGAAGAAAAAAAAGAGACAAAGTTCTGAAATGATTAGGAAAAAAACATGTACATAGCAGAGTTACAGTATGCTGTGCATCTGCTGTTGCATAAGGTCCTGACTGAGCCCACCCACTGCTGCAAAAGGGGAAATGCCAGTGGTTACCAAATGTGGTAGTGCGTGTCCTCCAGACTGCAGAGCTTTGACTGATATTTCTCATGGTTCATGTTGCCTTAATGACATCGCTGTTTGTCACTTTCCAGGGGATGTTATCTACTACACCTGGAAGGTCCCAGAGGGAGAGAGGCACGACTCTGCTGTGAAGAGAAACAGGGAGACTCTGAAAGCTGAGGTCAAAATGTGGGAGGGATACATGCAGGTAGAGTGGAATCAAATCTCTAATCCCTCCACAAGTCTGTCACAGATCCACAGTAGCCCTTTGTCTTAACTGTTTTTCTTTTCATTTCTTTGAAATGTTTAGTTTTTGAGCTGAATGAACCATTAATCTTTACTGGGAAGTCCTCATATGAAATATGTTGTTCATCACAATTTCCAAATACCCAATTTGAATTAGAGTAATCAGTGTTTATATTAGAAAAGTGTTTTTTTCTTTAGAAAACTACTTATGATTTGATGAAGGGCTCTGGACTAAATGTTTTAGTTGATTGCAGTGATTTCCTGCCCTCACCCTGGTAAACACATATCTAGTCATTTAGACATTTTAGCCTTTTGAAGTAGTTAGTTTTGTTTGTAATTTTGAACTTTTGAAAGGGTTTCGTTGAATTTCGTCTTTTTCTTGATTGAAAAAAAGTTTAGTCTCTCTTAATTGATAAACTGGTCCCAGCATCTGAGAGTGATGCTGATCTTCACATCTAACTGTCAGCGAAAAGCAAAGCTCACTCTCCACTTGCTGTATATAATAGTATTCACATGTACAAATTATTCTACAAGGAAAAAAAAGTATTCAGTAAGATATCAAAGCTAACTTTTTGCTAAAACTCGAACCATTGAAATAGCATGTAGAGCTGTATGACATCAATGTGCGTGCTCTAGGAAATGCTTATTTTTTTCCCCCCAGGTAGCAAACTTGGATATCTTGGAAGCTGGATCAACAATGTTTTGTTCTTTCTTTCAGGGATCAGGCGGTTTCCTGGCAGGAAAGACCTTTTCACTGGCTGATGTGACTGTTTACCCAGCGATAGCCTATCTCTTCCGCTTTGGGTAAGCACATCTAATGACCAAAAATGCCTTGTAGCCCTTTTTTGTTAAAGAAAGGAGAAAAGGGAAATTTGATTGGGTGGAATAATAAACAGCAATGTATGGCAGAGAGGAAAGTCTCACACCACAATTCTTCTCTTTGGTATAGGTTATCTGAGGAGCACTACCCTAAACTGGCAGCTTACTATAACAGTCTGAAGGACAGACCCAGCATCAAATCCACCTGGCCTCAGGTTTGGAAGGACACACCAGGACAGGAAGTTCTGAAAGATCTCTAAAGTCCAAAAACTGAAGCTGCTGCATTTATGTGTAAACGACATATATATATATAAATTTACATTCAAGATCTATGCACCTGCCTTCGCTCTATGCTGCAAACCCGTGCACCACCGTTTGTGTCTCACTCTACAGAACATGCTTCATAATGTGCTGTGAAGAAAATAAAAAAATAAAATAAACCGTTTGACTTTGCCTGGTTTATTATTTAAAAAAAAAACTGCATTCCTTCTTCCTTCAGCCTATCTGTAGCGCTACATTAAATGTTTTGTGAGGTCTGTATGAGGTGTTAAATGAGCTTTTTTTTTCTCTCTCATTGTTTTTTAAGTTTTTTTGATAGCTTTTACTTTTCTATATAACCTCTAGAGTTTTCTTGCATGTTATCCCTTTTGGGATCGACTACACCGGGACTTTTGGTTGCAGTTCCTTCACTGCATCCTAATGATTGTGGGACCAAGCTGGCCATGAATGGGCCCTCTGGTGCCTTATTGTGGTCATGGGTTGGGGAGCCCCTTGGAGTGGATCCACATGAGAGAGTTTCCTCACAGCAGCTTCAAAAGGGATATATTAGTGATTCAGGTTCATTGGTAGATCTCTGTTCACTGAGGGGTAGGGAGGTGCTATATTTAGAAGTGTGTGAGTGCTATGTTTATAAGTTTTAAATTCTGTTTAAAAAACACAATAGTGGAGGTTGAATATCATTAATATTCAACTATCTGGCATGTGGCTCTTATGAGACGAAAGGCTTAACATTTCACTTATCTGTATCGTGGCCTGCATAAAGGATCAATTCCAAGCAACAAACATAGCTTAAAAGCACAGTACAAATGGTTATTGCAGACATATACCTCTGTTAGGGCAAATAGCTACAATAAATATATTCCTGAAACATGCTTTAGATGCACAGTCTTTGGCATTACAAAAAAATTGGAGGGACATGTTTAATACATTTGTGTCCATCGAAACATCAATCTCGGAAATACAGATTATATGTCAGAAATAGATTTATAATGTGTTTTATATGTATTGTAAAATATTTGATAGTGTTATATCTTTATATTTTTCATGAATGCATATTTTTTAATGAGGTCATAGTGCTGAGATCTGTAACTAGTGCCCTGCAAAAAAAAAAAAATCTGCAAAAAAAAGTGCATTTCAATATTGATTAGCATACTTCGTATACGAAGGCTTATATCTTTGAAGTTTAAACTATCTAACATATTACCTACTATCTACTCTTTGTGATGCTCTTTTGTATAAAAACTGCTACAAACATATTTAAATATGTAGCTGAATATGGAAGCGTATGTGCACCTGTAAGTGCAATTTGCAATTCAATTGGCAAAGTGGCAATTGAATATTTAAAATGGCAATTTAATTGTTAAAATGGCAATTCAATGTTTAAATTTGTCATGTAATTTGAAAATGTATTTTGCAATTGACAATGTAATATA